>VXAL01006074.1:10528-31581 GCA_013399475.1 Chauna torquata
TTGAAAATAAAAAAAAGTCAAAAAAAATTAGAAGCATTTCCTTTTCCTTTTTTTTTTTTTTTTGATTGTGCAGAGGGACATACGTTTTTTTCCCCACATGGGAAAGCCCAGAATGATTCTGAATGATACATTAGCTAAGAGTCATTAGTGTCATTAATAAAATTCAGCCTATATCCTAACACTGGTTTTACATTTGAGGAAAATAAAAAGAAAAAACCAACTACTGACTTTACCTTCTAATGTCTTATTCAAAACATACGTAAGACTAAAGAGCTAATTTTATAGACATTGAATGAATTAGTTTATTATTATTATTTATTTTAAAAAAATGGATAAGGACTCATATGAAAATGACTAATGTACTGTATCAGGATAGGGTTTATTCTCAATAAAGAAGTATCACTTTACTGGAGAGGGAAAAGGAAAAAGAAATCAGTTTTACCCTAAGTAGAGCCTAGTTTTAGCTTGCATTTAATGCTCAACCCGTATATTTGCACTGTTGATTTATTTCACTGTTATAATTTGCTAAGCACTGATAGTACACTGCCTAACTTTTACTGCGTACTTCAAGATAATGCTTGTAAGCAATTGAACCCAGTGAAGTTGTCAAAAGAAGAAAAATCTCAGAGGCATATTTTCTGTTTAGTGAACTGTAAGTAATACAAATATTAAGCAGACTGTATATCTTTAGTATAGTATGAACAAAGACTCAGTATACTGAAAAGAAACAGACAAAACAACACAATAACATTGAATATAACAGGCTTTTTTTGTTTGTTTTTCCTCCAAATAAATTTTTTTTTTTAAATAGGGCTAGGAAAATCATAAGATGAAATTCTTCAATAACAAATAAAAGTAAATCTCAGACACACTGAAACAGCTTTCATTTATATTATCATGCTACATTAACAAAATATCTTATCAGTATTTTTATAGGTTATCCCATGAACAGACAAATCACATAACATTTGCAAATTACCAACAGCAGAAGAAAGAATACTGGGCAATAAAATGCCAACCCCAATTAGAAAGCACACATCTTTCAGAAACAAACTCAGAAGAAAATACAACCTTCACCAGAAATCCTTGAAGTCATCTATTTAATATTAGCTCACAGAAATTACAAGTGGTGACATCTTCTGTAGAGATTTACTGTGGCATTAATTTATATGAAACTGAAGTTAAAAAATAATTTTAAAAAGTCAAATTGGAATTCCATATGCAGCAAGTCTCTGTTAGAGGCAGAAATTTAATGTGTTATAACTAGCCATAGCTTTAAGCTCGTCTGACCCTTTTTGATTTGAAGTTTCTTTTACTACCAGCTATTATATCACCCAGGTTGGAAAATGTTCTTGTGTAGGCAGTGGGCAGAATGCTGATGATGTAATTCATGATTATGAAGAAGGAGGTTGTAATTGCTGACTTTTAAAAATAGCACTAGCTAATTCCCCCATGACCTCTTCAAGCCAGTAGAAGCTGCTGAAGAAGATGTCTTCATAGTTAGAGTAATTAGGAAGCCTGGGGATGTGAATCCCTCTGGAGGGTTATCTTCATTTTATATTGCGCTATTTATACTGCAAGTTTTAATGCAACTAATAATTCCTTTTTTACGCATCATGATGTATCAGTTATCAGATTGCTATGAGGAGAGAGAAAGAGAAGGGAAGAAAAAACCACCACAGCAAGTGGACTGGAAAGCATGGCCCCCCTGTACCTAGCGAGACTTAATCTTCCACTATTATAACCCAGGAAGAGTTATATTTGGAACTCCCAACATAGCATCAAACCAAGTCAATAAATGTACTAGTTAATAAAATACTATACTTTTCAATGTTACCTACAAGCCACAAGGTAAGAGTCCTTGGCAATGATGAACAGAAAGTGGCCATTGGTGAAAGTGTAATAGGAAGGAAATGGATAAAAGCTCGATCTTCAGGAGTAGAAAAATAAAACTGAGGACCTTTTAAGAGATTTTCTAACGTGATTCAGTTCCAGTTATGGTGCTAGCCCCATAACTCATTCTCATTTTATATTTCTTTGTGGAGTAGCCAGTAGTGACTGAACCAAAGTGAGTTAACACAAACATGAGCCTTCAGAGGCAGTATTAGGGTATAATGATCCTAATTATGAATTACACTTACAATGAATGTAACCTGTAGCAATGAAATAAATACAATAAATCCTAATTTATCCCATACTCTTTTGAAATAACTTACATCCACAAGAAATGTATTTCTAAAGAATATTTTAGGCCTTTTGTGAAGGCAGTGTAAGAGGCTATTTTAAGGTCCAGAACAAAGTGATTTTTTGGATCATCAGATTCAGCCCCTTATTATGATGGGCATCACATCATAAAACCTCCCTCATTAGAAGCATTGTGCTCCATCAAATGTGATGGATTTTTTTTTTTTTTTTTTTTAAGGGCCTCTCTATTCCTACCTAGGAGTCTCTTTCAGAAGAGTATTTGTGATAATACGAAAGTCTGTAGTTTTCCAGCTTAAATTTGGTTTTGGTAGCTATTTTTTCCTACTTGTGCTAATGCAAACATTTTAAGTTCTCTCCCTACTATTTACTTTTTTTTTTTTCCTTTTTTTGGTGGAGGAAAAGAAAAACACTATGAAAAGTTTTAGATGCACTATTACTAATACAGCTGTCCACCTAACACACACCCAAAATAGGAAGAAAGAAAAAAAAAAACACACCAAAAACCAACCAACAAACAACAACAAACTAATCACGTGTTCTGTAGCTGGAGTTCTTTGTTTTAGAAAAGAGGTATCACTCTGTGCACTTGAGCATTTCCTGTGACGTTCAGGCACTCTAACACATCTTTGGCATCCATCTATATCACCATCGTTTTAATCATTTGTGTTGAATATCTAGACAGACATAACATTTCCAAACTTCAACAGAAGATCACTTTTGTTTTCAGAAGCATTTCTAATTTTCAGCAACATAAGAAAGCTGAACAAGTATTTGTACTAAGATGAATCCTAAGTCCTACATTAATATTTGCACTGATTAAGCATTTGGGAAACCTGCAAGCTAGGAGCAGAGTGTTCACAGACCTTGTAAATTCTCTCTTATCCTCATGCTACATACAGGATCCCACAGATGCCTGTGAGGGACCGAACGCCTTTAATTTGACGCCACCAGCATATATATGCAATTCTGAGAATCAAGAGAAGTCCCTTAGCTGGTGTAATACAGAGTTGCTCTATTGAAATTGATAGTTTGTCATACCCACTCAAGAGCTTGCCTTTTCTATACAACATCTTGTAATGTAAATTAAGATTAGGTACCTACAGTCCATATCACACAAACAGCATGACAAGAAAGAATACCAGGTATGGCAGTAACACCTAAACAGCAGGCTACTGGCACTTTTTACTGTTCAGGATTACAATAACGTAAACACCCAAGACGCAAATGGAAGAAATGTTTACTTTTAATGTATGGGATAACTCATGTATTACATTTATTTTTACATTTGGTCTAATACATTTGAGAACATGAACACATAAAACTGACTTAACAAGACAACCTTCTTCCCTGATTACTGATAGAAAATTTAGAAAGAAACAAAGTACTGACATAGCAATGGCTAGAACTTCAGGAGTTTTATAAAAGGTTTCCATAAATAAAACACAAAGGAAACAAACCCTAGCGCACATAGAAGGAAAGTTTTGTGACACTGGGCTGTTTCTTATAGGGACCTAAACAAACAAAAATCTAAGGTTCTTTACTGTGTCCAGAGTATCATGCTGACTTTAGCTTCAATGGTGGCAAATGCAAAATATACTGTTCAAGTTTTTAAATTTACCATAATACAACTGTCTAGAATTATTCCATGAATTATATTGCAGATAAATCTGGACATGATATCATTTGTTGCGTTGTTATCCCTGAGACAATACCTCAAGGTCTTCCTGCAAAGCGCAGTGAAAAACAGTCAAGGATATTGCTAATAATCTCAGATTTTTTTTTTTTTCACTCAAGCAAACAAGAAAAGAAGAACAGAGTGAGAACAAATCAGACCACATTTTTTTTTCCCTGGAAGTTTTCTTTAAAAAGAGAAGTTATACTCTTACATATCTAGGATCAGTCAACACTCAGGTTCATCTACTGTAGTCTGATAATATTCCTTGCAACAAATAAAGATGCCTACAAGAATTAAAATTAACCAATCATTTCTCATCTCTATCTCTATCAGGTACACACTTTTCATAGCCACAAAAAGAGGTGACACAGATCTTTGTCACAGTAAAAGGCAATAGTAAAATGATATTCACAAGATGAAGTTACGGTAAACAGCATCCACTGCTCTTCCCCTGCCCACACAGCCCATGATCACATCAAATAAGGTAAACAAACTCATTGGACGGGCACAATTCACCCTTGACAAATCCACACGATCCTACCATACCTGAGTAGCACCAAATCGGTGGCAACAGCAGGTTCTGCCAACGGACTCAGAAAAAGCAAGGTATCAAGTCAGGTCCAGGGCCTATCCAGACTACCAACTTGGGAAGAACAACAGATGGGGCCAGGCTGGATACAAGCTATCTGCAATACATCTGTGAGCAATCCAGGAGACACAACCAGAACCAAGACTGGAAAAAAGACTACCTACAGGGTAGTTCTAGGGTCCACACAGGAAAGCCTGTCAGTAAGTCAAGACAGCAGCAAACAGAGATAGAAACAGACACCTACCTATGATATAGCTCAGGGTGAGGCTGTGTTCCTGGGCCTGTGAGCACTGAGCGTAGGTGGGGTGTCACAGATGAGGCTGGTGAGGGCAATTAAGGCCTATTGGTGTACTCAAGGTCCTGAGAATTGATCAACTGCCCCATTACGCTGTGCCCATGTTTTTCTTAGCCTTCTTTTTGCTACCAGCATACTTACAGAAGCAGTCTTGTTGCCCTTCACATCCCTCATGTTTCAACTCCACCTGACCTCTGGCTTTCCTAAACCTGTCCATGCAGACTGAGGCAATGTACTTATATTTCTCCTAGGTAGCTTTCCCCCTCTTGCACCTCCTTTTTGTGTAGGAGCTCAGTCAGGAGTTGCCTGTTCATCCATGCAGGCCTTCTGCTACACATGCACACTGGAATCAACCAGGATTTGTGGAGGTTGTCCTAGAAGATTAATCAGCTCTCCTCAGCTCCTTGGCCCTCCAGGACCCTGCCAAGCAGAGTCCTCAAAAAGCTGAATCCTATTCCCTTGAAGTCCAGGGCTGTGGCTCTACTATTTGTTTTGCCAACTCTTCTTAGGATGGTTCACAGTCAGTGCTGCCAAGGCTGCCTTTGACCTCTGTATCTTTGATCAACACTTGTTTTTGATTAACACATCCAGCAGAGTATCTCCCCTAGTTGGCTCATCGATCACCCACATCCAGAAATTGCCTTCAATACCCCGCCACACCCCCCGCCCCCCCCCAAAGTCTCCTGGATTGCTTGTGCCTAGACCTATTGCAGCAGATACTGGGGGGTTGAAGTCCCACATAAGTAAAAGGGTCTGTGATCGTGAGGTTTCATTCAGCTGTCTAAAGAAGGCTTCATCTGCTTCCTCTTCCTGATCAGGTGGTCTGCAGCAGATGCCTGTGAAAATGTCACCTGTATTGGTCTGTCCTCTGAAACTTAACTGTAAGCTCTCAACTGGCTTATTGCTTGCTCCCAGGCAGACATTTGAAACACTACTTCTAGTAGAGCACAACTGTGCTTCCTCACCATCCCAGCCTGTCTTAGCTGATGAGCACTATCTGTCTCCTGCAGCACTCTAGCCCTGTGAGCTGTCCCATCACATCATTATTGTGAAGCTGTGCACAGATGTCTAACTCCTCCTGCTTGTTTCCCATATTGCATGTTTGTGCACGAGAATTTGGGATTGACTAGCAATCACACTGTTTTTGTGAATGTAGTGAGAGACCTTCCCTATCATGCTGTAATCCAGACACTTCTCTTCTGGTTGTGAAAACTATCCCCCAACGTACCAGCTTAAAGCCCACCTAACAAGGTTAGGAAGCCTTGCAATGACACCCTTGCCCCATTTTATCAGATGGCTCTCACCCCCTTCCCAGCAGTCCCCACTCTTAAAGAAGGATCCCTAATATTACAAAGAAGCCAAAGCCCTGCCTGTGACACCAGCCTCACAGCCAGTTACTGACCCACTGGATGTTCTCTTCAATGTAAGCCTTTCTCTTCCTTCCTGGCAGGATCAAGGAGCCAACATTTGGGAACCCATGCCCTGGACCCTAGCTCTCAGACCAACATCATTACTCTTAAGGCACTTAAGCCCCTGGCAATATCAGTGATGCCCATGTGGATGAGCAGCAAGAAGTAGTAGTCCAAGGTCTAGATGAGCCTTGGCAGTCTCTCTTCAATATTCTGGGTCTGAGTCCTAGTCAAGCAGTGAACCTCCAGAGATATCAAGTCAGGTCAGCTGATGCGTGCATCCAGCCCCCCCAGGGAGTCCCTGATACCTATCACCCCCTTTCTCCTCCTCATGCAGGCCCCCCATTTCAGACTCAGCTAGCTCTGATGTCTGCCCTGACTGTTCTTATCCCTCCTTGCCTGTTCCAAGGGCATTGTGCCCATTCTGTAATTGCAACGCTACAGGAAGAGAAGGAGCCTTCCTCCTACAGAAGTCATACATATCCAGCCTTCCTCTCCATGGTAGTTCATCCACCCCTCCTCTAAGCATAGTCACCAGCTGTCCTTCTTTCCTACCACAGCACACCTCCCAAAGGTAAGGACACCCTCAACCCAACCCCCGGGAGACACACCAGGCACCACCTGCAGCTGAAGGCTGCATCCTCAGCCCACAGCTCCCTCTCAGTCAAGGCCTCGGATTTCCTCAAAACAGTTCCAGCTGGTGCTGGAGACTGTGACCTGTGGCAAGCTGACAGGATAGATTAGCAGGCTCAAGCAGTCCAGCACAGTTCCTAGGCCCCTTTGCACTAACAGCTGCAGCAACTGCAGCACTCCACATCCACACTCCTTCTGACTGGTTAGATAGTTGCTCCCCACACACCAGCTGAATAAGTGTTTGACAGTCCCTGAGTAGCAGCCAGTTGGAAACAAGAAGTGTAGGCGTCCCCAAACCCAGTAACTGCCAACACAAGCCGAGTGTCAGAGCTGACAGAAGCAGAAGCCTCCAGAAGCCAACTTTCACCTGCAGCAGCAAGCTGCCAGAAGTTCCCCCAGAGAAGATGATCCCTGTGGAAGAAGCATATGGAAGAAATTCCCTGAAGAGGAAGTCTAGAAAGTGCTGTGACAACTGTTACATCTCTACTAGCTGCTTCTCTTTGTTGCACTTAAGCACAGGCACAGTGAGAACTAGTTGTTAGTACACGGGCGTCATGAATGTATTAAAAGCTGAGGAGGTTTCTGAGAGCCAGCGCACAGTCAAGTCTTGCATGACAGAAAGCAAAAGATTTTCTTAAGGACTCTGACAGGATTCTCTCACAACGCAGAAAGCCATACACGGAACGCTGTCAAACTAGAATTGGAATTGGAGAAAAGAGTGCTCTAAGAAAAAGGTGCATGCAAAGCTATGGGGAGTCTGGGGGCCTGTCACAACCAGACTCTCAAAGCCCTGAAAACTTCTTGCATCACTTGCAAGAAGATCCTCAACCAGTCCCACTATTAGAAAATACTGAAAGTCATTGAGAAAGGTAATCACACTGTCCATACAGGAAGATGTGTAAGATTTTCCAATACTTGTAGCAACTAGCTTTGCCAGTTATTAAACATACATGTTAGAATGAACATAGAAATTAACTACTATCCTACATGCAGAAACAGTTAATAGCTATGTTTACACTAGTGAGTAGTGCAGCCCAAATGATGCAGATCTGAAGAGCAAAAGAACTGTGCTGACAATGAGACATCAATATTACTTGAGCTTCAGGAGGTTTTATTTTAGTCCTATTCTGGTTTTGTGGATTGCATGCCTATTAGCAGCTGAAACATACTAGGTGCTCCTGGAGTGCATCTGCTGCCCTGGCTTCCTCTCAAATAGTATCAGTTTATGCTTTCATGCCCTTGGAGACTGTTCCATGACATGAACTTTTTGCAGTAGCCAGATTTGCTTCAAAAGATTCAAACTCAGATGCCCATATAGATACACCCACTCTCTTAAGGAATGCAAAAGATCATCCTCCTCTCAGCCTACCTAACTCTAAAACCTTTTCACTGTATGGACTCCTTGGATAAAAATATCAGCCTCTTACCAACACTATACAGTTTCCGAGAAATTGTTTGTCCTTCCCGGTCTGGCTTCAGACTTTTTGTCTAATACTGTTATGGTTTGTTAGCTCAACTCTGTCTACCAGCTGAAGCAGACTGGCTACCAGTGTGACCTTGGAGCAAAAAACCCAGACATCCATGTAGGATATTGCTGAACGTGGCATACATAATGTGTTCTGGCTAACACTGAAATTGCCATCAATCATTCCTTCGAGATAGTCCCAAAAATTAATGATAGGCAACTTTTGCACCCTAAGCACATCCTCCCAATGACAAACAAGATCTTTCAGGGTTCAGTGCTATCACAGCTCGTACTTCAGATATGCACATGTAACGTTTTGAAACTAAGATATGTGATTTGCAGCACAGCTCCAGACACATTTCCAGCCACTGAGGATACTACTGAGCATACCAGAGAGATGGGGTTGGATAAAAACTGGGAGATCTGTAGTGAGATCTAGGGAAGACAAGAGAAATGCAAGATACACCACTACTCATTTTAAAATGCTAGTGAGCTTTTCTTTCTGAACGTTAGAGTCTCCGCTGAATCCTCTTAATAAAAAACAAGCACATAACAGCAATTGTATTCCATGACTAAGAGCTCTCTCTGCCTGAGACTAAACAAGAAATTACCCAATTATGGACAGTTGATATACAACTCCAGATGTCTGTCAGGTAAAACTAATCAAAATAAGAAAATACATGAAATAATTGAAATGGGATTGTAATACACTACATTTTCCTACAACTATAAACAACCTTTCAAATTTACTACAGACTACCATTAACCTAACTGTATATTTGTTAGCTAAAAACATTTTTTTAAAATTACAAAACCATTCTGTTTTGAAATTCTGATTGTTTTTATTCTTCAGGAGAAGCAGTATACAAGTACATTATACCAGGGTTCTACTACAACACAGGTACCTACTATCTGTCAAATCCATTTTAAGGATTCTGGCTATGATGTATGGACTGTATTAACTGAGAACTCTCCTCTCCTTTGTCATCCAGCTTTGTTGAGATAGTAAACTGGTACTGTGTTGTTAAAATGCTCCTGGTTTAGGCATAATTTGTATTTTCAATCCTTGAACAGTACTTAGATACTATAACGACACATGCAATATAAACATTACATATACAAATGACAGATGCCAGAGCTTGACCTGTATTTTCTACGAAAAGCACGTTATAGTGTTCTTCTCCAGCTAAAATATCATTATAGCCAGTAAGTCCCTGTCAAATCAGTTTTTTAAAAGCAATAGCACAAAGGTCTTGAACTAATGCAATAACCTTGTTCAAACATAGTAGATCTTCTTAGCCTTGTTTCTCATCTGCCCCACAGAAAACTTCAGTGTCTTTAGATCCCCCATCAATGGCTAACTCCAACCCACACCTGCCCAGCCACCAAATACCAGCTAATGCAACACTACCCCATTTCAGAGAATCTTTTCAAGAAAATCTCTTTTGATTCTTATGAACTCTAGCAGTTTGTAGCTTAAACCCTATGATGGAGAGTGACTAATGCAGAGACAAATAATAAAAACACTGCTGCTGCTACCTGTGAACACAAAACAGCAGAAGAGTCTAGAGGATAAATGAACACCCTTTTAAATATTAACACCAACTAAGGAGTTTCAACCATTTCCCAGCATTTTTTCATTTTTTTTTTTCTGTTGTTTAAAGTCTCACATTTTGTTTTTCCCTTGGCACTGCACCATGATATTGCCTCTTTGAAAACTGCAGACAAAGTGAAACAGATGTCTTGAATGTATAGATACCAAGGGAATTGTTTATCAAGAAGCTATGGTCATGTGCAGCTCTCAGGACTTTCTCCCTCCTCTGTTATAGGAGATCTGTTAATAATTTGCATAACAAGTAGAGAAAACCAGATACAAACTACTACTTCTTTCCAAATACACTTCAGAAAAACACTGGGAGATAAAGCCAAAACAGTGCTAGTGAATGAGCACATGTGCTACTTACCACAAGCTAAAGAAAAATTTTCTAGAGTACAATACCCCTCTCTGCAGCACTAAGATGAAAAATAAGTTGCAATAAATGGTAAAGAAGACCATTTGTTTCTATATTATTTTCCCTTATCGTATATTGTCTCCTTTTATTTTATTTCAATTTAATTTTATTTTATTTTTCTTTATTTTATTGGCAGGAGGTTGGTTTTCTTTTCTTTCCTTTGACAGAAAATGTCAGAATTTAGGAACAAAATATTTTTTTGTTAAACAGAACTTACTTTCACACCTTAATTACATTCAAAAAGCTTTTCTCTGCCTTTTTGTATACATCATAAGCTTGAGCATATTGCTTGTAGTGTTATCAAATGTAATCAAATATGTGGTTATTATCTGTAAGGTAATGAATGAGGAAGAATGGATTACTATGTTCTTAATCATTGCAGAGTCCAGACGATATCATTAACCAAAGGAGTCTAGCTTGAGCAGTTCTGTAATAGCATCTGAACTCTAGTATTGATTTGTAATGTGTAATCTACCACTTTTCTCACAGGTAAGAAGAAATGAGCTTTTCTTTTTTTTTTTTTAAGAGAAGTTTTGAATATCAAATATGTGTTAGAAACTTTTCTTTCCTGACACACAGACCTGAAATAAAATTTGATAGCAGTAGAGTAGCAAGTTACTTTGTGCCAACATGCATGCATTGACTTTATCTCATTTAGACAGAGAATTGTTATTTTGTCCTATTGATTTTTTAGGTTCTCTTTTTATAATTTTTACTGGCCTGTCTTATTCTCAGACAGTATAGTTTCAAAAAAAGTCTGTATTCTGGGCTCTGGTACAAGCCAGCATGACCACTAATCATCAGTCATCTTGTGTTACTGTTAGTGAGGTGGAAAAGCCTCAGAATTTAAAAGAAAGGTTATATCTGACCCATACTTGAGTATACATGCAACTCAGAAAAATTCCCTTTTTTTTCAGAACTCAGAAGACATCTCAGAAAAATTGTTTCCCGAACCATTTTTCTTGCCATTTCTTATCAATTCCTCACATTCATGACTGCAAAATATCCCTGAGGCAACTAACATGGCTGCTACTAATGCTAGTCACTAGCATCATCAACACTGTCATCATCAAGTGCACAATTCAGAATAATGGTGTTGGTCATTCATCTAGAATCTCTCCATCACTTATGTGAGAACTGCTATGCTACCTAATTTTATTCAACCCAGGACTCAAAAGGGTGGTTCTCAATATAAAAGAACAAAAATCTTTCATAAAAAATGTAAGGATCCAGAGAAATTTTTGGAAGAAACACAGTAAGTCAAGATGTGGTCCATGAAAGTATAACTTCTGCACCTATTTAAATATCTCTTGACTTGAAAGTAGCCTCTGAGAAATTCCTGAATTAGCTATGTATAAATCAGTAAGACACAAACAATATACAGTTTAGTATGGGTCAGTCACTTTAGATATTTTGGTTGATGCATCAGTCTTCTTGGAAAGAAATCTTTTAAACGTGAAATACATAAAACAGCAGGTGAGCAGTGGAGTAATGAGACTGGGCCTTGTAAGGGAAAACTGGAAACAAGCAGAACAGAAGAAATAGGTTGGAGAAAAGGCTGAGAAATACGAAAATGATGGTATGGTAGACATAAATGTGCGGATAAACACTAAGGAGAAGGAAGGGCTCAATGAGACAATAACCTCAGCCTGAAAATATTAAGATTGGTATTTGGAGTCATCCTTTAAAGATTTTTGAATTCACATGTACTGACATGAGCTTGGAATTCCTCTAAAAGAGAGAAGAGTTCCACTCTTCACCTTCAAGCAGTTCTTTGCCTTCTTTGTATCGCTGGAAGATTGACAGGATGGATACAGTTATTGTTAATTGTTCAATTATGAATTAATGCCATTGACTTAGTATATCTACTTTGCAGAGCTATTTTGTGCTCCTCTGTGCTATATCTGTAAATTGTGAGCTGTCACTATAGTGCACATACGTTCTGCACGGCGCTGTGCCTCCCTCATCCTATTGCTATCTGGCTGACAATTTTATTGTAAAACATCAACCGAAAAGATGTACTTGCATATTTTTGGCTTCCAAACAGGCCACATTATGTTAGGCTGCAAAATAATTACATGACATTCTTTGCTTTCCAAATTCAGGATTATTTGGCCTGTGCCTATGGCACTAACACTACATCTGCTGGTGATATGCATGACAGCAAGAACAGAAGCTGATCTGCAGTCTCAGAAGCTATTAAAACTAGCAGCACTGAAAACCTAATAATTATATTAATTGGACAATGCCTCTACAGCACTAGCTTTAGCTATGTCTTAGCATTTAATAACTTCTCTTATACCAGCTATGACAAATATTAAGAGAAGTCAGAAACTCCCCCTCAGTGTCTTGGTTTCATAATAGGTACACTCAGAAACAACATGAGCTGGTCAAAAGTCTTCCAATGGAATCTTTTCTTGTCAGAAAACATCATTTCACCAAAATAAAAACATTCTGCAGCAATGTATTGATTTTGACAAACTGAACTCAGAAAAACCATAATTATCTTTTGGTATCACTCTAAAGCATTAACACTTTTGTTTTAATACCATTTTAATTTAAGAATATATCTTTCATAGAAATTACACATTAAAAAAATCAGTCTTACTGAAATTGAATATTTGGATTGAATCAGCATTATCTTTTCCAAGAATCACAACAAAACAAGTTCAGAAGTGAGAGTTTTCCATTCCATAGACTTTCTATTTCTGGCATATTCCTACAAATTTGAAACAAAAAGTGACCTCATTGCACTATTCAGAAACAGATAAATAGTTCTGTAGGGGACTTTCACAATGCTTTTTTTTCCAGAAGAGCGACAAAGTTTACAAGCTGATGTTTCTACTAAATGTTTTCTAGAACACAGAGCAGATCCTAAAGTGATATAAATCAGTGAAGTCCACTGTGACCACAGCAGGCAGTATTTAATGCAATCAATCATCACGAATGCTCAGGCTTTTGGGGTACACTCGATGATGGACACTTTCCGCACGTTTTATAAAGTTAACATTTAAAGAACTTACCATTGCAGTTCAGCTTGCTGTTCTGCTGCTCTGTAACGTGAATTTTTGGCAAGTCACTTAATCATCCTCTGTCTGGTGTCCTTCTGTAAAATCGAAATAATATTTTCCAACTTCCATTTGATCTGGAATTAGACCTTACTCCTGCAATATAGAGATGTGTGTAGACAGTAAAGAGCAAAATGGAAACTGCAAGTTAAACATACACTACATGGTTAAGGGAGAAATTAGTTCTTCAGAGTAGAAAATGTCTTCTAGTATGTTTACAGAGAACCTATTAGAAATCCCTATCTATAGGATATATTACAATATAAATGAAAATAAACAAAAACTTCCTGCTTTTATTGCAGTTTTTATATTCGATGGTTACATATCTCAGATTGCTATTCAGTAACCTCTTAATAATTAGGTATTTATCTCTTCTGTTGTTCAAACTTTTAGACAGTGAAAAAGCTCCTATCTTCACATCTCTGCAGTAAGCTAGTTTTTTAACCTTTTTCCTTCTTTTTCTTAAAGTCTCCAAATTAAAACAGTCACTGACAGTACAGGTGCTGTGCTACAAATCTAAGCCTCAAGCACACAGGTTTACTTTTATAAAATTGCTTTTCATGTATCCATGAGAGCTAGTCCATGAACTCTTGAAGATCACAGGGCAAAAACTATTGACATAGACGAATGAATTAGATTTTGACTAAAACCTGTAATGGAAAACACCTTTACAAATTTAATAGTTCACAAATTCCTCTATATTGAAGGATTTCTATATGTAGAGCAAGGATGGCAACCCCTTCAATGGTATTCCAGAGAACTGCTAGAAAAAAAAACAATTACTGATATGAAATTACCCTGTAGACAAGTGATCTGAACAATACTGATTATTTCTATGATTTACTAATTATTGTTGTATTTGTTGTTACAAAACATCTCTTTAATTTCACCTAGTCTGCGGTATTATCAGAGAGGCAAAGAACTCTTACTTTATCCCAGGAATAATTAACTAAGAATCTTAATTTGATAAAGTCAGAAGTGCTACAGAATGGTACATAGACTAGAATTTGATGCTTTCACTGTTAGCAATATTCCTGATTAAACACACTGTGCGGTTCACAGCTATGCGGGAAGAAAAAATGTGGATTAGGTATAAGTTAGAATATAACACTCTTAGTTGACAAGGGAGACAAACGCACACCAATTGCTGGAAGTCTCTACGTGTGGTGTGTAAAATGCTCAGCAGCAGAGCATCTACAATTCTGACATTCATTAACACAAATTACTTTGTGGTATATCAGAAGAGCTTGTAGCAGCATGCTATATAATAATTGTCTAGGACATAGTGCTATAGATTCTGCAGTGCCTCCCAGGAGCCTGCCAGCTGCACAGCAGAAAGCCAACAGTTTGTGTGCAACAGCTACGCATGTGGCCTGTTAGTGAACGAGACTCCTTAAACAGCCAGGAGTAAAATGACAGTCTCCATCAGGCCGTTACACAGACAGTGGATATCTTCCTTGCTCTCCAGAGCAATAGTAGCTTCTCAGCAACTCTGGAGTAACATAACCAAAGAGATATAATTGGCCTGCAAAGACTAGTCTGGGGCTCCAACTTGTTTCTCTTGTAACATTACTTAAGGAAAAAAATGTTTTATTGGTAGGAAGTTTTTAAATTGTGGAAAGAAATTCAAGACAGGATTAAAAGGCATTCTTTGAAAAATTATTTCATCTACATAACAGCCTTCACTATAAACTCTCCTCAGTCTGAATCTGTTTTCCCATTGCCATACCTATAAAAACCAAGTTCATGCTATCTTAAATTGTCTCAATAGCTGCATGAACTGTAGCTCTGTAGAGTCTTCTTTACTCCAATTTTGTAACTAGCTTTCCTTCTATACCATTGTTTTGAACTTGGTAGAGTGTCAGCATCATATTAGAGCTTAATAGCATACCTCCTGTTGCAGGAGTTAAAAAGAAAACAACCTGATTCAGTAATAATTCAGGAGAAAAAATAAACATGATTAAATAAAGTATATTATGTATACATTGTGCAGTATACATACATTGTAGTTCATGATGAAACCAGCTTGACCTACCAGCAAGGTAAAAGAAGTGGATTTAATTATAAAATACCATAAAAACAAAAAAAACCACGTATTTTTCCATCGATATACACGTTACCATATATATGTGACAACTGTTGTCATGCTGAAATATTACATAAGTCAATATCAGTACCAGCTCTATCAGGTATATTTTTCATTGCATAATTTAAAAGTGAAAAATAAATGAGAGCTAATTTAAATCTTGCAATATCACATGAATCAGGTTCAGGATCAGATTTTGTGCTCTCATAATGACTGATCCATGTTACTCCAGTTCTTCACAAAATAAGCCCTGAGAATTCACTAGATTTCACTGAAGGCTGAATTACCTTTCTAATTAGGCTACTCACTAAAGCTTTAGTGAGTAGTTTTTGCCACTGAGTGAAAACTGTTTGTGTTTGTAGGCTTAAATAGCAATGTTTTCAGCCAGTGCATTACTTCTTTTCTTTTGCTTTAATCCCTTCTATACTGTGCTTCAAAGTTTGAGAGGTATCTTTACCCCCTACAGTAAAAGAAAACTATGACTGGAGTTCAATTTATTATTGCCCACCATAGATCCACTGCAACTTGCAGTAAATTAATGAAAAGGGTATGTTAAACTGGGTTATCCCTGTGTAATACACCTCTATTCTGTTTTCTGTACCCACTAATTCTTTAAATGTCAAATGCTGGCTGTGTCCTTCCACCCCTCAAGATGTAGCCCTGGTACAGTAAGTTCCCAGAAGAAAAAACAAAACAAAAACCAAACAAACAAAAAAATACCTTTGAATACATGAAGGGAGCACACATACTTAAGTATTCGACTGAAGAAGGTTCATGGGCTTTAGAAATAAGCACAGTTTATTTTATTTTTTTTTTAATTTTGTTCATGTGGAGAAACTTGCAGACAACCAATATCACCTGGAATTCACACGCTTAAACTTCTTTGGAAGTCAGTGCTGCAGATGTTATTGAAAAGACAGAAATATTACTTCACTTCCTTCTTGACAATGTCACTACATGTAAAGAATAACTTGAGCTATTTTTTTATTGGTAAAACATGTATTGACTTTTTTCTTATATAATAAACCATAACAATAATATAGGAGGCAGGTAGGTGTTGCATTCTTCAGAAACTTATTGGCAAACGGAAACACTCCTAATGAGCAGAGTCAAGAATTTATTGCTAGTGTAATTGAAATCCTAACCATCCAAAGAATTATTATTTTTCCAAATCTAATCATTACAGAAAAAATATTATTACAGAAAAATATTTCAATAACAGTTAGTAAGAGCTAAGCCTGTTTTATAGGCAATTACTAGTATCTACCCCAGTCCCCACTGTTATGGCTCATCCCTCCACCGTCCTGAGTCCTAAGGTTATTGGCTAACTTTGGGGGTAAGTGGGATCTGACTAAGTTGAGAAAGTTGTCAGCAGCCCAAGTTCTTCAGGGAGAAGGATGTGGTGTTGATTTCTTTCTCCTCTTCCATAGCAGGAAAAGCAGTGCATTTGGGGCTTTTTTTGTTGTTGTTTTGTTTTGTTTTGTTTCCTATCATTCTTTACACTTAACTCTTCATTCCTTTGCAATTCCAGATTACATCAAAATACACTATATAAAGAGTGTCTTACATTTATTGGACAGTTGCTCTTTGTTACCCCTAAAGTCTGTTTTGCCCAACTTATATCTACTTTTACTATCAGTAAGTGATCACTGGTGAGTTGTTTGTAGCACTGGGGTCTCCAGTGTCACCATAAGCCACTTCTCTTACCATGTCACGCTTATACTTCTCTGCACTGCACTAGGCCCCCACTTTCAACCCTCTGTTATCATACAACGTCCGTACTCCTCTATGCTACACACACACACACACAGAATCACAGGTTGGAAAGGACCTTCAAGATCATCTAGTCCAACCGTCATCCTATCACCAATACTACCCACTAAGCTACTAAACCATATCTTGTAGCACCTTGTCCAGGCGCCTCTTAAAAACCGCAAGGGTCGGTGACTCCACCACCTCCCTGGTCAGGCCGTTCCAGTGCTTGACCACTCTCTGAGAGAAAAAGTTTTCCTGATATCCAATCTAAATCTCCCCGTGCGCAACTTGTGGCCGTTACCTCGAGTCCTATCATTAGTTATCTGGAAGAAGAGGCCAACCCCCTCTGCATCACAACCTCCCTTCAGGAAGTTGTAGAGTGCAATGAGGTCTCCCCTGAGCCTCCTCTTCTCCAGACTAAACAATCCCAGCTCCCTCAGCCGCTCCTCATAAGGCTTGTGTTCCATACCCCTCACCAGTTTCGTTGCCCTTCTCTGGACACGTTCCAGGGCGTCGATGTCTTTCTTGTAGTGAGGGGCCCAAAACTGAACACAGTACTCGAGGTGCGGCCTCACCAAAGCTGAGTACAGGGGGATGATCACCTCCCTGCTCCTGCTGGCCACACTGTTTCTAATACAGGCCAGGATGCCATTGGCCTTCTTGGCCACCTGAGCACACTGCCGGCTCATGTTCAGCCTTGCATCGATCAACACTCCCGGGTCCCTTTCCTCATCACAGTCTTCTAGCCACTCAGCCCCAAGCCTGTAGCGTTGCATGGGGTTATTGTGGCCAAAGTGCAGGACCCGGCACTTGGCCTTGTTAAACCTCATCCCGTTCGCCTCAGCCCAGCAGCCCAGCCTATCCAGATCCCTCTGAAGGGCCACCCGACCCTCAGGTAGATCGACACTACCTCCCAACTTGGTGTCGTCTGCAAACTTACTGAGGGTGCACTCAATCCCCTCATCTAGGTCATCAATAAAGATACTAAACAAGATAGGCCCAGTACCGACGATAGTACTTCGTTATGTTGAGGTGATGTTGAGACGATAGATACTTCGTTATGTTGAGATCATAAATGTTTTGTTCTACGCAGAATAACCAGTTGTTACTACCATCTGCAAAAAATATGGAGAGCTTTAGGCAGATCAAGACAAGTCCAGAAAAGGCCTGGTAAAATTCAGTTCAGCAGCCTGAGTTAGTATCAAGCCTGTGCCATCCATGTCAGCACTGTATTTTTTGGGCTACAGATACAGAAAGCATCAGTCATCTGTAAGTCAACAAATGAATGGTGACATGCTGTATAGCTGCTAAACCTGACAATGACAGCATTTAACTTATCCTGATAGCAGAAGCTTTAAAGAAGGTTATAAACCGTCCTTCCTCTCCAGGAGAGGATGCACCCACATATCAAAACACTGATGACATCCCATGAAATCAATATATTATCTTTAACTCCAAGTATGAAGTAAAACCACAGACATTATTAAACAGTGGAATTGCCTAAGTCATTTCAGATACATGTGGTCTAGACGAATATCTTCAGAAAATGGTTTGATATTTGACCCACCAACCTTAACATGATATGTAATTACCAAGAACATGTTTACACAGTGAAATACTTGGAACATTTTTCTAGCATTCAGAGCAAAGTCAGTTTTGTAAGTGAAATTTAGTACTTGATAAAGCCTGGAGTTCTGCTTTGTGGAAGTTTTCATATATAAACATTTATAATACCTCATAGGATGAAGAAGCTACCAAAGCAGAGAAAAAATAGTTCAAACAAGCCATACATTTTGGTTTAGAGTAAAATGCCAATAACTTACCACAACTGCAATGATATTACTCACGTTAATACAGACACATATGGATCCCACAAAGCACAGAAACATTTGGACTGTTATTTTTAATGGCCTTTTAAAGACACAATAAATGTAAATAGTAAAACATTTTTATTACATTGCTGTAGTTGGCAAGAAATTAGAGATGTTTTGGATGATGGCACTGGTTGCATTTATTTAAAAATAGTGTGGTAATTGCCACTGTGTTCATGTGCCAGAGAGTCAAAAAGAATAAAATTGCAGACTCTGAGAGGGACTCTCCAAACAGTAGGTATTAATATAATATGCTTATTTTTATTTCCAGAACACAAAAAATATCATAATGATAGCAAGAAAGCTAGGAACTGTTCTTTCAGGACTTCTCTACCAGAGAAATTAACAGGAAGTTATTTATAATTTCATTTAAAAAGATTAAATAAACAACAAAAACTTAGCTCAGTCAAATCCTGAGGTCAATTATCCAGCTAATAGAAGCTTTTCCAAACCACTATATGTAGTCTCTCACCCTCAAATCAACTGCAAACTGCTACGGATCATCCAAAGCCAGGAGAATATCATTTACTAGGGTGTGACTTCAGTGTAATACACAGGAACACACCAATGCATTCAAAGTAACTTTCCAGAAACGCAGGTTTCTGTAAATTAATACAGTATAAATAAAAAGTGAACACTAAAATATGTACTTTAAAGAAAATTAAATATTTGTTCTAAAATGATCCAGGTATTTTCTGCGAGCTCAGAACAACATCTATGTTTCTCCTTTTCTCACACATCTGACAGAAATGTCAAAATTCTTGAGTATCTGATAGGATGCTATAGCAAAAAATGGCAAGGTACAAAAGACTAGTAGATTAATAAAGAGTAATATTATCTAGGTCTCATTTGTTTCTAAGTCATGCTTCAATTGCTTTATGAATAAGTTAGCAACTTTTCTATTTTATAGTTGGGAACTGCATCAGCAGGAAGTCATTCAGTCACAATTTGCCCGACTAAGAAGAGAACTCAGTCTGTGACTTCGGTCAGAGATGGAGAGCAAGAAGGGTATCCTGGATATCATACCCAGTCTTTCATCTTCATTGCCATACCATGAAGGTATGCACACATGCTACAGATCTCACTGTAGGTCAGTTTGCTGTATTAGTAAAAATCTTTCTCCATCTTTTTTTTTTTTGAAAGCTTAGTTAGTTTTTCATGTAATAAAACCTGCTTCCAGCTGATCCTACAATAGTGCATACTTTCATTTCAAATGGTTTCAATACTTACAGCCTTCCTTCTTCTACCTATTGCACCTCATCACAAACAGACAGAGGAGTGGAGTTATATCTGAAGTAGTATGGTATTAAAATTGCATTCTAGCATGTAGGTAGCTTTCATTGTATGATAACTATCTGAGATCTCAGTCTTGCAGCTTCCTGCATACCTGCATCACCTTACATAACACAGGTAGCCTGAAGGCATTTAGTGGGACAATTTAAGATTTATACAGAGGCATACAAGTCTTCACAGGATCAATGTCTCGCTTTGGTTTTCAGTAAAAGTTTGTGTCATCTCTACAGCAGTAGTCTGTAACATTGATAAACATCAAGCATTACCAGCTTGGAGACAGTCTTTGGTCAAAAAGGACAAATCCTTGCTCTTAAAACAGACTGCAATTGTTTTTTCTCTCTTTTTTTTTTTTTTGTCATTTCCATTCAGATTTGCTGTTTTGAAAGGCTTACAGAAAAGTTAAGCTAGATAAGTCTCACTGAGTCAAATAAAATTTAAGTGATAGAAATCTTTTTCAGTTCTCTGAGCTTATTTTATGAATTGATACAAGGTACTCAGATGTATTTTCATGTTGCAGGGGCATATGTATGTATACACATATGTATATATTCATCCATATATATGCAAAAAAAACCTGAAAGAAAAAATCCTAACAATTTTCCATCCATGCTACTGAAGGCTGCTTCACACCTGCCCCTTCTTCAATCTGAATAAATTAAAGTTTACTGTTCATACCCAATGTATTTTGTATTGGTGC
>VXAL01006074.1:31591-48020 GCA_013399475.1 Chauna torquata
GCTGGTGTGACTTCAGTATAATAAGGCCCTCTTGATTTGAGATTGGCAAAGTCTGGAGCTCACAACTCGCAGTGACAGCAACTACTGAACATACAGAGGGGAAATAAAAATAGAGTAACTTCCCCACTCATCAGAAAACAATTTGTGATCTATTCTGTAACTAGAGCTTAGAAATGGAAATGCTTCAAAAACATTCAGTAACTGTGGCTTAGCACTGTGCCTTTTCAGAGGAGAAAATAATTTGCTCATTTAACTGATCAGCGAAAAAAAAAGTTGGTATGTCTGACAGATATTCACTTACAAGATCATTCTGGTGACTTAATCTTACAGAATTGCCCCTTATAAAAATTCCTGATCAACCTCAGAGGCACGTAGCAAGAATTAGATTGGAAAAACTACATCTGTTGGGTTTAATTCTCCACATCAACATTTTATAGTAATTTAAGCTTCTGCATAATAGGGTGCAAAATATTTATAAAACAATTCTCCATTCAGCGACAGACCTAGCTGCAGTGATATTTTTTACACACATTACAGTGATATGCATGAACACATAAGGTGTACTATTATACTAAAGAGTACAAAACTGACTCAAACTTTTAAGCGTTGTTTCATGAAACATTCCAAAAGGTTGCAATGGTTTTCTTCTACTCCTCCCCCTGGTACCCAGTGAAGAACGGTCTGAAACTTCTGATTCCCTTTTCATATGCCATTGCTGAATACAAATATGAATTGGTTTAAACAAAAGGGAAAATTTCATGTGGATAGATTGAAAAGAGACTAAATGATGGATCAGAGGTACTGCAGTATAAAGGATGTCTTGTAAGAACTGTCTCCCAAGTATTTTTTTAGACTGTTAGGATTGTATTAAGCAAGAACAGTGATTTATAGCATAGACTAACCCATACCCAAATAAGAACTAGATTGAGACCATCAAATTCACATCTGTGATGAACTACCGGAATTAAAGAAGTGCCAGCTTGTTAGCGTGACCCCCTAATATTGACCACAATTTGTCAGCTTGCATGTTTCTCATTTGAGTGACTGTGGAAATATTGTACTCCGGATTGGTAAAAAAGATCATTTAAGTTAATCTTTCCAGGTTCTGATATGCACTCACTATAAATATTAACAGTAGTAGATAAATACAATATATGTAAACAAATATTAGTAAAAAGTGACTCACCTAAATCTTAAGAAGCACTCTACCAAATATTCAATATATATGTACTTCACAAGAGACTGTGAAGGAACAAGACCTAAGCTGCATTTTACCTCAGAATCACTGCAGCACCAAGGGAGCCTCTGGTAACGAGCCAGAGCAACCGGTTTTTCTTCTGTCTTCCTCAGCAAAGGGTACATAACCTTTAACCTTCTGCACCAGAGCTTTTTTCAGGCTGCAGCAGATAACATAGGCCTCTTTGTCAGGTGTTAATGAATACAGCACCAAGCTTCCCCTTTTTTTGTACCTACACTGAAAACTGAAACATAATTTCTGTTACATAGGACAGCAGTTTGGGGGGTTAAAATTTCAGCTCAGTCCTACTGTCGGGTTTCCTCACTACTGACAATTTATAACTAAACCAAACATTTACCTGAATTTAATGTGTTTCTGCTATGCAGGCACCCGTTAACTTAGCCCATTTTCCAAGTATGAAGAGATGGAAATAGATGTAATATTTGATGGTTTCTGTTTAAATGTACTTAAATGACGCTACTGAGCTTTCCTTGCCAGAACAGCCACACGTTCACAATAAAGAATTTGTTTAGCATATTCTTCAGCTATATTCAAAACACAGTAAACTAATAATGTTTGAACTTCAAAAGCAAAGAGGTCAGAAAACAAAACCTTACTTTAATTGACATATTTCCCTTCCTTCATGTTTTTATCATCACGGTTTCATGTGTCAATAGATTATACAACCATCTGAGCAAGAAATAAACGGAAATTCAATGTATTGAATTGAATACATGTTATCGAGGCCTGAAACCTATGCAACTCTGCAATAAGGAATCATTTCTCCCATTAACACAATTCTTTTTTTTCTTCACCTTGTAAATAGAACTAAGTATTTCCATTCCAAAATATGTATTTGGTACAAAGGCATGAAATTGTTTTTCAACAGAAAAAAGAGTACTGAAATAAAGGGACTGATATTTAATATCCTGACCTATACCAATTTGAAACCCTTAATGAAGCAAAATTTCAGTAAGAACTATGGTATATCTGTATATTTAGTGCAAATTCTGTGGCTTGAAATAATGTAAAAAATACAGACCCCATCATGGCAAACTCACTCAGTACACAAAGCCTTATTTTCTGAGGAAAGGATGGCAAAAATAGGCCTCTCATCTCTATAACATAAGGCCTACCTAATGTGGCCACTAGCTGTGATCAAGATGAAATTTTACACTGTTTCCCCTTTATCCCTCTTGGTGTCACTACAAACAATTTGCTGTGAGCCTCACAGAGAATTTTTGTTACCCAGACAGCATCTGAAATAAGGTACTGCTTGAAGTATTTCACCAGGGTGCCAAGCCATCAGTAACATTCCTGTTTCTCAGAGCTCTTAAATGTATTGGCCTTCACAACAATATACAAATAGCTTAGTCACACTAATAAATAAGGATCACTTAAGCACATACTTAAATGTGATGCTTAATTAAGAAATAGAGCAGGTACTAGGATCATATTTCTGTGAATAAAATAACTAGGATTAGGCCTAAGATGAATTTTTTCTTCTGTAAATGAAGATTTCCAAAGAGACTGCACAGTCCTTTGTGTAAAAGGAAATCTCATTTTATTAATTCGTAAAAACTAGGGATTGTCATTACTGTGATAATTATTTGCAATGTCACCACACCTCCAAACATGAACAAGCACTGTTCTGTGTGCTACGTGCACAGAAAAACTTACAGTCCCTCTAAGTATTTCAAAGATGAATCAAATGTAGCTATTTTATTGTCAGCAATATCAACCTGACACAAGGTCCTTCTCATCTAACACCTCTGCATCAGCACATTCCTGGTCAAGCATCATCTTTAAAAGTAGAAAAAAAAAAAAAATTAATTTGATCCTGTATATATTGTTGCTATGCATATGCCAACTTACAAAAAAATTCTTCATATTTTAATTATGAAGCTTGCTAAAAAGGCTCTAGAACCCCAGCTTTTTCTTACTTCACAGCATACTTGTTACCTGTATTAGAGTGTCTCTTACATCTCTGGCACACTGGAAGAAGGCAATTTTTATATAATGTTGCACCATTTTCCTGCAGCATTACCACCATTTCTACCTTTCATAGCGTTCTGCTAATCCTTCTCATCTATTTACCCAATTTGCTGCTTCTGACAGATCTAATGAACAGCATATTCTATAGCATACAGACAGGTAAAAAAAAATTAAAAAACAAGGACAAGATTGAGTGGTCTCAGTAAAAATAAATAGCTTATCTATGTGCTACATCTCTTTTTACCTCATGTATTTTCCTTGTCAAAGATATCAGTAATGCTTCGTTTTCAGAGTCACCATTTAGAATGGCTGAGGATTTAAATGTCATCCTTCATTATTGTTTGATGTGATAAAGGTTTCATGGCACAGACCACCATAGTAAGGATAACTGTTTATCCAACTCTTTTAGGAAAAGTATTAATTTTGTTTCTTAAACCCGTCTTTTATCAGAATGTCTTTTGTTCTCAGATACCTATGCTATTAAATAGATCTTACTAGACTTAAAGTTCATCTAGAAAAGTATTTTATGTGTTTTCTGAAATGCCTTTTACGTGTTTCACATTTAAATACTGCCAGGTAAAGACTTGATAGCTTTTCCCCATAGGAGTCATGGAGGTTAGGTGACACAGTGAATTAACTTTAAGACATTCAGAGCCATATGCTCCCACAGTCTGCATGCCTACAGGAGCAGTGAATCACTGCACTCCTACCCCCCCTCAAAAAAACACCGAGGCTCTGAATCATCCTCCAAATTCAATGTGTGAGATAAAAAGCTTACTCAGCACCCTGCCAGGCCAGACAAAATAGGCAAAATCAATCAGAGATACCAAACTGCAAACTCCTTATACAAGAGTGGTGTTCTGGGGTCAGACTTGTTTCCCCACTGGCATCTACTTCACCACCCCAACCCCTTATAAAACTCCAAAACTTTGAAAGCAAAAAAAAGCCCTTCCCCAGCAGCACCCTCTTCTCCGGTGTCACCATCACCCTCCCATGGACCCCAGGTCCCACTGCCGACCCAAGGATGAGGCGGCCATGATGGCCTGCCCATGGCAGGGCCTAGGCCTGGGTGGGCCAGGGGCTCCTCCTCTCGGCTTTCTCACCCCAGCCTGCTCCCCCCTTGCTGCTCCCAGCTGCCCTGCCAGCCCTGGCAGCGGCTGATGACCAAATGCCTGCCTGGGGCTGGCGGTGCTCGCAGGGTCCAGGGCTCGAGGGGGCTGTGGCAAGGCCGGAGAGCCAGCCCTGCCAGCCCGGCACGAAGCTGGTGGGCTGCTGCCCCTGGTGGCAGAAATGGCATTTACCAGCCCCACCTGCGCAGTGAGCGCATCCAGTGCTAACCAAAAATAGTGCATGGGGGGTGCTTCAGCTCGATGCTCCTTTCTGACTTACATTTCCACAAACCTGTCCAAGTCTGCCGGCTTGTAGACACCCAGCCTGAGCCTATGCAGCTCGGAAGCCGTGCTGCTTGAAGCTCTGCCCGCAGTCAGTGGAGACATCGGCCCAGCCGCCAAGCGTGGCACGCACTCACCTTCGTTACGGAGGGGTCGTCAGGCACTGAACATAAATGCCTCATCTAGGTACCTGTAATCAAGTGGAATAAATGGAGGCTTAATCCTGACAAAATGTTTCTTCTGCAGTAAAGTCCCTGGAACCAACAACAGCCAGAAGATTTTACAAAGGTAAAATGCATGTCCCGTGCACATTAATTATTCCAGCTGGGATTCCTGGATGGAACAAGGCCCATACTGAAACTGTTATCCGCATGAACAGAGAACTGCCAATGCACATGCTATTGTAACAGAATTTTTTAGATAGCTTTTATTATACTAAAAATGGAAACATTGTATCAAGACCAGGATTTTACCCCATTCTTCTCAGCTGTTTCGTGTTCAATAGTACAATGCATTCGTGCTTTGTAGCATTAAAGAGGAAGAGCTCAGCAGTTTCTATCAATTTCTCTCACCCAGAAAAAGAAAAATAAAGAAAAAAGAACAAACAACACAAAACACTGACACGTCTTCTCCCAGACAACATCCACACCAGACCAGGCCACTCTGTCACAAATGCTACCTGTCCTAGACAGCTGGCAAGCCAGCCCACACCCTCCACTTCCACCCTTCCTTCCTTCAGGTGAAGAAGAACAGAACCTTTGAAGATCAAGTCCAACTGCCTGAGTACTTCAGGGCTAACCGAAAGTTAAAGCATATTATTGAGGATATTTTCCAAATGCCTCTTGAACACTGGCAGGCATGGGGCATCAACCACCTCGCTAGGAAGTTCCAGTGTTTGACCACCCTCACAGTAAAGAAATTTTTCCTGATGTCCAGTCTGAGCCTCCCCAGGCCCAGCTCTGTGCCGTTCCCTTGTGTCCTGCCATCAGTTACCAGGAGCAGAGACCAGCACCTCCCTCTCCGCTTCCCCTCCTCAGGAAGTTGCAGAGAGCAGTGAGGTCACCTCAGCCTCCTCTTCTCCAGACTGGACAATCCAAGTGTCCTCAGCCTCTCCTCACAGGACGTGCCCTCCAGCCCTTTTACCAGCTTTGTGCCCTCCTCTGGACACTTTCAAGGACCTTAACATCCTTTTTATATTGTGGAGCCCAGAACTGCACACAATATTCAAGGTGAGGCTACACCAGTGCTACATACAGCAGGAGAATTGCCTCTTTTGACCGGCTGGATAGCTGATGTCCTCCAGCCAGCACCCTCAGGACTCAACATCATTTTCTGTACTCCTAGACCATGAGATGCGGATTCCCTCTCAAGATACCAATTTCAACTCCAGTACCTTTTGGATTATGCAGATGAGTTAAAAACAAAGCCATTCAGATTTTTTAAGATTATGGTTACAGGGTCTTATGAGATCTATGACCCTTGAGGCAGGGTCTTATGCTAGGTAGTGTGGAAATATTGTAGTTTGCTCCTTTTGTTCCTTGCAAATATGTATACGAATACTCCATATACACATACTTCTAAATTTCTGCAAATAAACATATATTGTGTTTGATTCCATTATACATAAATACATTTACATCTTAGTACATTCCTCCTTGCAGAGTTGTGATGGTTTGTTTTAATTTTGCTTACTATTATACTTCGTTTTCTTATAGGAGATTAGGGAAAGATTCCAACAGGGTCCACCCTAGCTCTCAGCTTTGTTTATAGTATTTTACAAGCAGCATTATTAGCTTAAGGAAGCTTTCAATCTCTGCACTTCTGTGAAATTTTCATAATTAGGTATGTATAATTAAGATTTCCATTAGTGTTTTTTGTTGTTGTGTATGTGCTTTTTTTTTTTAGTCCTCTTGTCCCTGTAAAAATGACGGCTAAATGCTTGAGATTTTGTAATGCCTTAATTGTTCCCCAAGATTTAGATTGCAGAGTTAGCACCTGATTCATACACAGTTTATGCACCATTTCCTTGACTTAAAAAAAAAACAAAAACAAAAACATTTTGCTTACCAATTTAATACTGCTGAGAAAAGTGACGATACTTCTTATTTACGTAAATCTCTAGAGAATAGCTGCAATGTCTTCCCTCTGCACCTCATTATGCATTACGTGCATTCCAAAGTGGAGAAAGAATCAGCTAATAATGAGGCATGCACTGGTCCAATTAACCAAATACATTAACAACAAAGAGCTGTATATATATTTTATTTCAACCTTTCAGGTAAATCGCTCCATGGTTTTCAGTGGTATACACGTAATGTATCTCAGAGAAATCACCCTGAATTCACATCAGTGTAAATAAACACAGATTTTTAATACTAAGAGACAGCCATCAAAACAATGGTCAAGAAAATGCGAGTGCACAAAGCAGTCTGTTTTTCAGACTTCAAAAATATTTCATCATAAAACCTAGTTACTATTATGCAGATGTGAGCTGCTAAAATATTAAAATAATTGGCTTAAGAGGCAGCCATAAAGTTGGTAGAAGAGGTGTTGCTCCTCTTCTCCAGGGAGACGGGACTCCGTTGTCCAGACCTGAGACAGCAGGAGCTTTCTTCACAGCAAGCAGTGGTAAGTGCAGCTCCCCACAGAAAGGATGGAGTTAGAAAGAAGTAGTTGGCAATAGTTAGCTCTGATTGGAACAAACCATTTCTCTCCCAGCCCTGGCACTGTGCATGACAGTAATAAATCAACTATAGTGCAAAGTACTTGGGAAAACCAGTCATTGCATAGTTATTACAAAGTCGTCTCATTCAGCATAAAACCAGCAAATTTACTTTCTTTACCTTTTTTGAAAACTTGCCTGTCACTCCAGTGGGGGCGGGGGGAGGCGGCGGGAAGGAATGGTAGTCTGTTAGCCTAAAGGGAGGGCACTGAGGAAACTGAGCTGCTAGCTGTACTCCTTTGCCTCAGAAACCCGTTCTAGTTAGGGAGAAGTCTCCTTTCCTGCTCTGAGTAGCTGGGCTCTTGTCAAAGAAGAAAATCATTCTACAGAATTTTCTGTTGCCCTGTGAAACCCTCAATATTTTTTCTTTGTTAAAAGTATCAGGCAAAGATGTTGGTGACTGCTCTGCTAACCCCTGAGACTGAAGTTTTTAAAAGGATGTTATGTCCTCAGAACGTATTCTCAGTGCAATCAATTCATTACATGTGATTGTTGGAATACAGTTAGGTCACTCAAACTTTTTTTTTTTTTCCCTTAAAACAAATACTGGTTCTCTGTAACAAAAAGTAATAATAAGGTGGAATTTAATGAGTTTTCCTGGCTGGGAAATATGTTAAAAGACAACCAGCAGAGAAAAATAGAATAAAATAATCTTTCAGCTGTCCAGTATTATTGGAACAAAAATAAACAAAGGGGATATGTATACAGAAATTCACTCTTTTTTTCATTTTGTTTCTTCTTTATATCAGTTTTTTCAAATTCTATTCCTTTTCTCTCCCTTTACACAAAGTAAGGATAGCTTAAAATACATTGTAACCCCAAATGTTTGAGATAGGGAAAATCAGTAAGTGATTATGAGATTTTTCAAATGTTCAGGAAAACGTTTATATACAATTAACTAAATTTTTTAAACAAACCAGTTTCTTTTCTTGCCTCTCATTCCCCCTCCCTGCCCCCTGCAAAGAATTTTTTTTTCCTATGAGATTTAGGAATGCGTGTGTAAAACTTCAGAAAGTATCAGTTTTTAAAGGAGCTTGGGGAGGATAAGAACTATGGATAACAGATTTGAAAAAGCATTTACACTAAAACATTTTCTTTATGTAAACTAGAAATATTTTGAGATTACCTTATAATCAGTACATAGATTTAAAAAGTTTAGTTTGCTCTCATTCACTCTCATCTAAAACTTGAACAATTATGTTGATGTTTAAGATAAAAAGTGCAGGTGTGATCAAAATCCAAACTTATTTTATGTTTACTGACAAGCAGACATTGTGTTTGTGTCTCAAAACCTAATCAAAACCACAATGTGACTGTAAATCATAGTAGAATGAGACACTAACTGTGTCTAAAGGAAAAATAAAAAATTACATCCATCTTCAGCTCCACCTTTTGTATGCATGCTGTCCAAATTCTCCCCTTTAAATAACTCTGTGCTTTTGTGCTCTTCTAGAAAGTTAAAAATAAAAAAGTTGGCTTAATAAAGCTCATGTGTGATATATTACACTACAACGTGTTTCCGTTACATATATATGGATTTTTTGTACTGTCATGCTGCTTCTATATTTCTTCTCTGTTCTTCCAGAAGCTTTAAAGAGATTGAATCCTTACAATTCACTCATCTAAGAACCTCTCCAGAATCTTTCAGCTGAACTCTAATTGAACTGAAGGAGCAGAGAAAGAACAACTAGTATCTTGTTAAGATCCTGAAAATTACTCTTTGCCTACCTTTTGGACACAATCCAGAGCATTTTGTTTTGTACGGTAACAACTGGCAAATGCGCATTTTAATCAAAATCAAAGTGTTTGTGCTTGTATGTTTATGCGTGAGCACACATACTGGATGCTTACTGCAGCAATGAAAAATTACCAAACATTCACTGCCTACCACAACTCCACTTGAAGTTTTTTAATTCTCAGGGAAAGAGGACAAATTAATATTTCCTGGGGAAACACACAAGTGTTTATAACTGCGATTACAACAGTTAAGAAATCTGTAATAATTAACCTATATCTTAAAAGTCAGTAATTATATGCTTTTCCCCAACCCCCCTCAATCCATACACATTCATGCACAGTTCTTGCTGGATGTAAGCTATTCACATCAAAACAATAACTCACAGAAGTCACTAATATCACTTACACAGAGAAACATATTATAAAAAGATGTGACAGGTTTCCTGTGTTCTTCCACAAAAAAAAAAAAAAAAAAAAAAAAAATCTGAACAAACTTCAACAGGTAAGAAGCAGCTTGCCCTCAATTCTAGCAGGCGCACAGGTTGAAAGACTATCTAATCTTGTAAGATGTTCATTGTAATACTGTTCTGTGTGGAAAGACCTCTGAACCACACAGCCTTACAGACTATGCCAAGGGTTACCCAGAAGATACCTTCAAGAGCACATAGATTTGGTTCAATAATATACTGTACATATAGACTTTCCTATATAGCCACCCAAGAATTGCTGTATTGTGATAGACCATGATGACCTCAAGATATTTGCCTAAGGCATTACAATTCTCCTGAAGTACTTGCAGAATCAAGACCTATGCCTTCTTTTTCTTTTTCCCCTCCTTTCACCTTTGACTCCTGTATACAATGCTTTCTCAATGCAAATCAAACATCGTTTACCCTAATGCACCTCTTTTTGCTAACAGACCTGCTAAAGCCTACAACTTATTTAACCACGTACAAAACTCAATGTTATCGTGCCACTGATTTCATTCAGGAAGGATAATCTATTGCTGTATTTTCTAATGAATGTGTCTTTACAACCTTCGGAATCAAAATGCTTTTTTCCTGGAACGCATCCTCTTTCAAGTTCTTCTTACCTTTTTTGGTTCGATAACCCCTTTTTGTCCTACACTTAGAATCTGTAACTGAAAGAGAAGATTATTTCAAGAGTTCATAATTCATTCAGAAACACATAAAGCTGGATTTTTTTCTAAGTGTTAACTACTCTTCCGATAGTTCAGAAAATGGCTTCTGTGGCAAGATTTTTGACAGTGTTAAAGACACCTTAAAATGCACTGCTGAGAATTGTCAAGAAAACAGATTTTTCAGAAGTTGTAAAAAATCATCACTATTACAGTGGTCTCTGAATGACCTTAAGGACCTGTAGTGTTGATGAAAAATATCTGGATTTCTAATGATCACCTTCTGGTAATTATACAGTTCATTTATTTTATATTGTCTAGACACTTTTTTGTTTGTTTCTGAAAAAAACATTAGGCTACTTGTAATGATTGCAATCTGTATTTAAAATTAGGTGATAACAAAATGTAAAAATTGTCTTCTAATAGTGCATTTTTAAAACAGTTAAACTACTGCTTTTAAAAATAAGGAGGTTTGTTTGTTCGTTTCTTTTGATACATCTCCCTAATACACATGATGTCTACAAAGAGTAGAGATGAGTCTGTCCGTTATCTTTAGCTAATGAGATCTGGTAAATATTGCAATAATTTCAGGGTTCCCCACCCCCCCTTTAAGAGCACGTAATTTTCAATAATTACTAAAAATTTCTCTCCATTCATGTATCTTACCACAGATTGGTAAGTTGACAAGAGAGGTAAGACACAGGTATAAATTTTGATTGATAAGATGTGCTAATGCACATTCCACTCATTTCCATCAGACATCAGCTTGGTCTTCCCCCCCGCACTTAACAATACCAGATTTCAGTTTGTGAGTCATTCTCTAGAGGTTAGTTCAATATTAAGATCTATTTCTAAAGTATCTTTTAATGCCTCTTTATGTAGATAATTTTTCTACTGCTTCTGAAAAACTCTTGCTAAGTATTCCGATTTTACATTTAATCTTTAATTTACATCCTTTTCTGACAAATCATCTCTTTTCTCCTTTAAATCTATGCTGTGCTTCCAAATTCAAGATCTATTCTCCAATAGTCTTCACTAATTATTTTTTGTTTATTCTTTTCCAAATTTAAATAAGACGTTTATACCAGATTAGCCTTGTTCGAGGAATGCTTATTGAATCTTATGTTTATTTGACTACAGCAAAAACGTATTTACATCATTGAACTCAGCAAAGCTGAGGTATAATTCCTTGAGGTATAATACATCTTTTTAATTCTGCAGATATCCAAGATATCATGTGGCCAGAGTAAGTGATCTCTGTACTAGAGCGGTACGAATACAGGGAGAAAAGAAATAGTGTTTGCTACTCCCTGGCTGTCATAGGTTATCATGCCTGTCATCCTCCCTCAGCACATTGTTCAGTGTTGTCTCTGTTATATACCAAGAGGCTCCAATTATATTTTGGCTCCATTCTGGAACCTGACAACTCACATATTTTTTCTTTTACATCTACTCTGTTTATAATCCTTTCCCATTTGTAATCATTCAAAACATCAAAAGTTTTCAGCACAATTTACATGCCTGTGTAGATCAAGCCTGGATCAACTCTGAACTACCAGATAATGAATGAGCAGGTATACTACAAGCCCTTCTGGGGCTTCTTGGCAGACCACTGGCCCAGGTTCCTGCAAATGATAATAGACAGATATGTCACATTTTGATATTTTAATGAATGTATCATTCCTACTTGTAAACATTTGAAAATTACTGTAGTTAGTTGTAGTGAAAGTCACAAGAAGTTATTGTCTTTCTGTGCAAATGAAATGTTATCAACAAACAGATCTACTTACACATTCTATTAAGGATTTATGCCGCCCCCCCCTTTTTTTTTTTTAAGGGGTGAATTTTGACTTTGAAAACTACTTCTGAGCATATCAGGTGCCCCTGAAATAACATTCCTGAATGTAAAATCAGCATGTAATAACAGAGGCTAAAACCCAGGCTGAACTACTTCCACTTTATGTGAGACATCTTTTAACACCATGCTCTTGTAGCACAAAAACAATTACTGGAAGTTACAGTATCTTCACAAGTGTTTTAACTGCTGAAAAGCATAGCAGATGCAGCCATAAACGCAATGGATCTAGATGCTTGAGAAAAAACACTAACAAAAATCCTTTCCCTGCTGCTAGGGGTATATGCAGTTTAAGAGTGTTCCATACAGATCAATATTAGATCCATGCTATTCATCAAGTCAGGATGAAGAATCATTGCTGAAACACCTGTAGATGCTAGAAACTAAGATAACTGAGGATAGAAAAGCTACGCAAAGTAAGATGGACCAGTTTGTGAACTAGACAATTCAGACAAAGATCAAGCACCCCGAAATAAGGTTGTGAGATGAGGAGACAATTCCTAATAACACATAATATTAGAAACTGAGCTTTTCAGCCTCAAAAAGAGGGATGACTTGTGTACTGCATGCAGTTATCCTTAGAAGACATCAGTACAGAAAGCGAAAGCAAGAATACTTGAAAACGGACAATTCAACTGAGTAATGACTTTTTTTTAAACTATGCCTATGATAAATATGTCATCAGAATAAACTCCTCAAAAAAGCAAAGAATTCTCATGGTTCCAGAGGTCTTCAGCTCACAACTGTGCCTTCGTCTGGAGTATAGGCTTTATCCACACAAGCTGCTTGTATCAATGGAAATGATCTATTCAATGTTGTGATATACGCAGATCAGCTTGGATGATGTAGCTGTTCCTTGTAGCCTGAAGATCTGCCACTAGCTATTTCAAGCGTTTGGGGAGGTGATTTTTTTGTTTGTTTGTTTTAAATTTTTGTTGACAGCCCTGAGAACATGGCTAGGATGCAATGACCAAAGCAGCCTTTATCCCAGTACTCCCCTGCAACAGAAATGGTCTACTTCCTTGTGGGTTTATTAATAAATTACATACAGTGACATGTCTAATTAACACAGAAGTATTTCCCCACAGTAACTGACACGTCCTTTGACAAACATTTGTGTTTTTTTTTTTTTAACTTTTACAACTTAATTCTTATGTACTGATATTATAAAGGTCCCTTTTTGACTCAAAATCCCAGAGTAACAGCATGACCTAGTTTAAATAAGAAACAAGCAATCCATCTTTTCACTGAAGAGATGCTGTTTGGCTATGACTAAATCTATGTTTACACAGGAACCATTTCACAGTTAAAATGATTGCCTCAGACTACGTCAGCAACTTGTTCCTAGTATATACCTCAAACATTGATATCACTGCACTTCTGGAAGTAAAATCATCCTGCCTCTTGTGCAAGGAGCTATACAAATACCAGCCCAGTTTTGCTCATAACAATGCATGTCACCCCAACTTTTGCTGCCTTATCAACGACTGTGCTTCCACACACCCTCTGCCAGAAGACTACAGTGTCAGCCCAATCTGAAACTTTTTCATGTGACAAAAAACAAGTCTCATCATCTCACAGCAAAAGGTGTCAGTAATTTGCTTGTTCAAAAATCAGGTGCCTCATAATTGAGCAGAATGTGGTACACCATCAAAATCACGCCCGAAAGCTCATTCTTAGATCTTTGGCCATAATAGTGCCCAGAGGCAGCTCAGTTCAAACACAAAGAGTGCAAGTGGCTGGCTAATCTTTTGCTGGTAATGCATTATCAACAGGCAATATTGCTTTATAGATTTCCTAGGAGATGCAGAGTTTCTTGGACAGAAGGTGGCCTTCAGGAAGACTTTGGAGATGCACAGTTGTCTACAGGAGTTGCCTTTCAGAAATGGGAAGAGGCCAAAGTCTTTTCCTGTTGAGAAGGGAATTAGGAGCCTGGGCTGTATCCCAGCACCTGCTACTGGAGCGCAGCACTTTCTCTTCTTGCCTCACCAATAAGGACTCTTGTGTACAGACCTGGAACTTTAGAATAACAACTAAAGGCTGACTTCCTCAGAAAGACAGAACATGCATTTCTTGTTTAAGAGCACAATGTCTCTCTGAATTAAATCGGAGACAGCTTGGAAGAAGTTCCTATCCTACTAGGTCTATAGAGAAGTAGAACAAGTGCTATTGCTTGGTTCTGTTCCTTTGTGAAATTAGATTTAATTATGAAAAATGACATTGATCTTGAAAGCTTGAGTATCTTTATAAAAACAGATAAAATATCTATAATAAAATCACATGAAATTTGCACAACACACATACATATTCCTGCGCTGGATGCTTGCAAAACTAGTTGTGTATTGTTGAAGCAAAAAATAAAATAAATGTTTCCGTTATCCCTAAGGAATTGCTTACATTGTCAATATAAGTGTTTTCCTAGTTTCAGTGCAGGCCACTTATAGTTAGGAAGCTATCTAGGTTATTGAAGATGTTATTAGTATAAATAACAGCTAGAAAGTTCTTGTGAATTTTGAAGCTGTCATATCGATCTTGTATCATACCATAATATTTGTCATGCTTTATCCGGAACTGTTTGTTTCACTGCAAAGTACTGTCTGTCTATTGCCTTTTGAAAAAATCTTGGGAATAAAAGTTTATAATGTTTATAAAAGTTGAGTATTGTTGAGGAAAGCAAAAAAATTGATTCTATTTCAACAATACATAGTATTCTAAAGTCTTTGAAGTTTCCTATGCTTAGGTTAATTACGTAAATGATACTTCACACAAATTAGAATTATCTCTTTTTTGTAAGGGGAATGAATTAAAGAAATAAAACCTGAAGTTCCAGCTCCAATATTGCTGTTCTTCTAGGACTGTAATTCCTGGATAAGTGCCACATCTGCCTTATGCTGTTCAATTTACTGATGATTTTACCTTTTTCCTCAGGAAAACACAGTATTTATTCATATAATATGACATGTCACAATATTACAATGATTATCCAGTTGCTTTATGCATGGTCATAATACCATCTGGTATAAAGCTAGCCTTCTTTTTGCATGTGTACCATCTGGAACATCTATCTATATTCTAATTATTGTACAGATGAGATTTTTGTTTTTACAGAAACACCATATTGGCTGAATCCTTCATTGATTGCTTAATTTAAAAAAAAAAATACAATGTAAAATAATGTAAACCAGAAACAAGAACTTGGCATCTTAAATTTGTTTTAGCTATCACATTTTCCCATGTATTTCTTCTACGGGATTAAAAAAAGAAATCTAAATGTATTTACGACTACTTTGCTATTCATTTTAGTACAAACAGGATGTGGTTATTTAGGTGAGATGAGATGACACATTTTAAAGTAGTTTGGAAGCTCTTTATGCACCCAAGTCTCCACACATTGAACTGAATTCAGTTCTCTGCTGTTCTGCAGAAGTTAGTTGCTAAATCCTTCTTAGAAAACCACAGTGCATGACCATTATCTCCTCAGCTATTTGCATGCATTTGCCTTACCTAGACCATCAGCTCTAACATTATATATATATTCATAGCAAAATCAGCATTATGCTAAGACCCCACAGTAAATACATTAGGTCTCAAAAAGTTTATGTAGGAGGGAGATTTAGTAATAATTCACAGGCAGGGGCAGAGAGTGACTCCCTAGGTTTTCTGTTGCTTCACTGAAGGGCTGGACATGGCTGAAGCTGGAGAGAAGTCAATGAAATTATGCAGCCCAAGGAAGCCAGTAGGTCCCTTCCTCGCAGGGTCAGCCTGGACTTATCCATATGTAACACTGCCAGCCCATATCAATGACTAGGCAGTCTGCACTGTCAAGCAGGAACGCTCCATGGCATAGGTGGATATCAGGTTTGTAAGACATAACATTATTGCACCTTGGCCCCATTTCAAGTGGGGACTAGTAGTCTGCACGAGGTGTAGGGGAGAAACATGAGAAAGACTGAGCAGGCTTCTTTTTGAATCTCAATAAGAAAGGCCCAACAACAAATGGTGGAATAAAATGCTTGTTTTAGTAAGAGAATAAAATGAGGAACATAGATAGTGACTGTATCCTGTGTCCATTCAGAAGCTCGGAGCTCCATTTTTGTGCAGCACTGGATGGATCCTGGGTGGATTTTTCCACAGCACACTGCACAGATTCTGACCATGGAAAGGTCCCTTCTCTCCTGTGCAGTGGTGTGGTGGTTTTACCCAGCTGAGCAGCCAAACTCCACCACAACCACTCGCTCACTCCCCCTCCTCAAAGAAACAGGGGGAGAAAATATGATGGACAAGGGCTTAAGGGTTGAGATAAGGACAAGAAGGTTGCTCACCAATTACTGTCACAGGCAAAACAGACTCAACA
>VXAL01006075.1:10580-24434 GCA_013399475.1 Chauna torquata
CCAAGCTAAATGCAACCCTTTTTGTTCTAAATCCCCCCCCCCCCCAAAAAAATGCTGCATACTTTTTTTGTTTAATCTTAAGCAAGACACATGAATTCTTTGCCTCTTCTACAAGTGTAGAGGCTTCTCTGTCTCCCAGGGGTTTATATATGGAAAAATATTTTCATAGAGGAAAAAAAAAGATAGATAAAAGTTACGCAAGTACAAAACTGTACAAGAAAAATCATGAACTTCAAAGACTGAAAGAAAGAAAACCTGGCTTGGACAGGTAAACAGCAGATGAATTCATGTGCAGTTCTGAAGAACAGTAGTATTTTTCCTTACTAGACAGATGTATTCATAGATATTTTGTCCCATTGTTGTACATTCACTAAATAACATTTTCTGTATTTTAAATATGTATAGCCCTTAGTAAAGACAGCAATGAAAATCAGAAGAGTTTGTTTTTAACTTAAGCTTTCAAATGAGGTTGAAATAAAGCAACAAAGAAAAAAAAAGGAAGAAAAGAAGAGAGATGAAAGCCCTTTTCATAAACTCTTAGCATCCATGGCTCTGTTTAAGCTTTCTTTCTCTCACTTTTCAAGAACTTATGTGTATCTAATTCCTTTCAATGGAATTAGCCCTTCTGAATGTTCCAGTAGGGACCAGATGGTAAGTTATTTGGAAATACCTGACTGGTAAATGACAAGCATTAAAACATGTAACGATCTGAAAGTGATCCTAGTTATACCAGAACAAAATTTTACCCTAATTGTTTTCTGTTAATAACTTTGGATATTTGACTCAAAGATGACTGTTGAAAAACTGGCTTATCCTTTTAGCTTACTGACAGATTTATCACTTCCAACAGTTACTCTATTAGAGTAGAGGCTTTTGTAATTTTCTGAACTTAAAAGAAAGTGTTTTCTCTGGTCAGGAATTTTCCATAGTTTAGGAGAATATGCCACCTTTCAGGAGTAACAGGAAAATCTATACAATAGAATAATAAAAATGTTGGTTTGCAGTAAAATAAGGAAAAAGCTCTTTCTAGCTTTCCATACAAAAGCTGAATCTGGGCAGTAACATTGACACAATTGTCTGAACAGTGTACAAAACTATTTGAAAACTTCTAGTCTGTAACTCAAGAACCTCCACTGAAGTTCAGATCCTCCCAGAACCTGTCTTTCAGGGCATTCAGCAAAAACTTCACTGAAGTAATTTGGACCACATCACTTGCTGTACATGTTTGGCTCCACTGACTTCGACTGAAGTACTGACTGAAATACATTGCAGCATTCCAGAGCATAGATATTCAGCAGAAATTCATCAAGAAAATTATTTCTCATGCATTTCAATAACTTGAATCTTAATCAATTCATTAGTATTAATTCCTCAAGGCTGTTCAAGTGCTTATGTACTAACTGGGGCCAATGGACTCAGCACTGGCTGTACCTCTGCAACAGAGCATGTCCTTTAGCAGCTGGCAACATGGAGATATCTAGCTTTACTCTGCCTTTCAGACCTGGACCAGATCCATCACAGGGCAACGCTGGTGCCTCATGGGTGCTTGTTCTACCCCAGGACAGTCATAGCAAGTTGAACGTCCATCAGCAGGAGCTGACAGCATGGGTGCAGCGTGAGCAACCAAAGACTGGTCACACTATTTGGGCAAGCAGTGCTCACTTGCTCAGTAATTGGTCTTGCATTGCTTTTTGGAAAATGCACTTCAAGTCATCTGTAATCATGAATAACAGTGACCTTCAACTCTGTCAGCTCCAAAATAGGCACTTATTTTTGTCTAACAGCCGCTTATGTGCCATGTGAATAAATCACTGTGATAACTGAGATCCATATCCTTCCAAAATTACAGAATGGTTCAGGCTGGAAGGGACCTCTGGAGGTCATCTGGTACTACCCCCTGCTCAAGTAGGGACACCTAGAGCAGGTTGCCCAGAACCAAAATGGTTTTTCAAATGTTAAAACAGGCTTGATTAAACTATCTACTTTGCCTCGGGTTTTCCATACACTTTTGCAACTATGACATGATAGAACAAAGTTTCTTTCTATCCCCACCTTTTTCAACGGGAGGAGGGGGAAACCTATGGCTGCTGTGTATCTTTAAACCTTAATTTATTCAGGAATGGAGAATGGTCAGAAAAATAAAAGTGAAATATTAATATTACTTGAAGTCCAACGCTAAAGGGTGCTTCTCACAAACATTGATTCCCTCTGACTTTTCACACTGTCAAACTTTACTATGTCCTTGGTTTCCCACCTGGAATAAAATGCAAGCAATTGGGAAAGCATTCTCTTCTGCTCCTCTAAAGAACTGACAGAAAGTATCGACAGAAGTGAGTTTTGGCAAAATTACCTAAGGCCCTTCCCTCCTTCTCTCTCCCGACTCCCAACCTGAAATTCCCACACAGATTTCATTTTTGGTGCTTTCTGTTGCTAGTTTCAGTGCTGCTAACCACTTTGTTACCATTCAGCCTGCGGAAACCCAGGCACAGCAGGTAGAACTTATCCTCTAAGCTTTCTTTCATGTTGCACAATACAAGGTTCATTTTTTGCTTAAAAACAATTCATTAAAGCATGTAAAATCTCATTGTGTGGTTTAATGCATTTTATCAAAGTACATCATCTTTAAGTATTTAAATTGTGCCACAGAAGGCTTTCCAAAGAATATTTATCCCACTTTTTGGCACATGCTATGTCTAAATAACATGCAGAAACCTTGTAACCTACACTGCAGATTTTATCTAAAAATGCATGGAGAGAAGAGCTGACATGCTTTCAAAGCATAATATTGTCTCCTCTGCTTCCTCTTATCCCTGTTCTCCATACAGGGGTCCAAGAGAAAACAAGCCATCAAGGTGTGTAAAAAAGGTTCTGAGAAACAACTGTCAATGAGACCAGGTGAGAAAGAGTTTTAGTGATGACATTATCACAGCATTACAGCATAGTCTTTTTTTTGGGACGGGGGGGATATATCCTCTTGAACAGAAGATTAGAGATAAGAAAAATATCTGAAGTATTTCAGAGCTGTTTTTCTCATTTAAATTGGCAAACAAAAAGAGTCTTTGTGTTCTTTTCTTGCAAGATTTAGTGTCAATTGATATCACACAAGCAACAACAACAAAATTTAACCTAATCAAAATTTCAAGGTGGCTTGACAAAAAAAAAAAAAAAGATTCCTAGCAGATTAGGAAATATAAATGATTAACAGATCAAGCTACCTATAAGTTACACACCACAAGAAAGGAAGGAGTTGGTGGATTAACTCTCTATATACAGGTGCTGTGACATCAGGACCACTGGCTCATGTCAGCCAAATGGCTCACCCCAATCTTAAAGATAAGATACAAAATAGAAACATCACATTCCTACGCAAATCATAAAAATCATATTTTCTAGCTTGTTATTCATACACGATTTCCCAGAAATAGTTTTCAGAAGTAATTGTTAGATCCTGCTTTCATTTTTACTGCTAAATCATCACAGACTTTGGGAATTCAAACTCATTCAGTAAGAATTACTGATCAAAACCCTCATGGCTTCTCGCACCCTAACAGCAATATCATCCAGCTGGTCTTTGGCCAGCAACAGAAAGCCAAACCTGAGGTTTCTCAGCTCAGGCTTCTCTTAAGCAGGTGAGATCAGGGCCTCTGAACACAGCCCCATCATACACTTCTTTGATGTTACTGCAAGGGCAGACAAAGCAGGTGAGAACAGCTAACATGCACACAGAGCTTTAGTACTTTCCACTTACTTCATAGTTTCAGTGGTTCAGAATATGTGAAAGCTTTTCTTCTGAAACCGGCTGGCTAAGAGTTTATCTAGCTTCTTCAACTCGCCCATCACAATTCAGAATACAGCCCTAACTTCACCGATTATAATTTGTCAGCTGGTGGATATTCGAGCAAGGAAGAATATCTTGCATTGGAATCTGATTCCCTGAACAAAATAAGTTGAAAGAAATTGTCAGAGATGACATTCCAGAAAATATAAAAGAAAAACAAACAAACAAACAAGCTGTTTCAGTTACAGAATGATGCTTCTTAGAGCTTTATATTTCCTATACAGAAAGCATCATGCTAGAAAAATTTAGAGGACCAGCGACTGAGGGAAGCCTTCCGAAAGAAATGTAAACCTGAGAAAGGAAACAAAGACCCACATTGTCACAAAGTAACACTGGATAATGAATCAAGGAACGTTATTCCTCTGTGGCTTGTCACTATATTCAGTAGTGGTCCCACAGATGTTTGCCAGTTTCCTATACATTTGCCTGAGACATGCCATATCATTTAAGACAAGTTAAAAAACGTATGTTCAACCTATTTCCTTTAGTGAAAAATGTCATCATTTGTTTTTAGATTTTACTGTAAGATGGAGCTAGATTTCATATAGCAAGCAGACCAGTCCTTGCAACTCTCTTACAAATGCATATTTTAGATGTGTTACTCATTTTTTCAGGAATAGTTAGTAAAATTAAGTTCTCATGCATCTTGTAATTACACAAGAGCCTGAACTCTGAAAATCACTGTGCCTTTGAGAGGTAGAATATATCATGTTCTGTAATTAATAGAGGGATTAGTAATTTCAGTTTGATTTTTCCTACTCTTTTATTTTCACATCAAAGCCAATATCTACATGCATTACAATCATCCTGGCGTATTGTAAATTAATCATTACTTATCAAATATTTTGGTATAAATTTTCTCTAGCATTTGGAAATGATAAAGATTAGGTTTAAAGTATCTGAAAGCTTAATCACAAAGCTTCTGAGAACGTAACTTTGAGTCCTTTTATACTGTACATAGGTTTACAGTCTCACAAAACAATAGAATGTAATCAAATAGGATACTTCCCAGAATTAAATAGTAAATCCACTAGGAAAAAGTATTCTTTAAAAAGTTCTCAAGAAACTGAAATGTTATCTTCTTGACTAGAATAGTAAGTAGTGCTACTCTTCCACACTTTCTACTCACTTCTTTTTTAAATGCTGCCATCCAAATATTTGGCAACTTCTGAGACAGTAAGAGCCACAGAAGCACGTATTTTTGTTGAAAGAAATAATGTTCTCCTTTGTATCAGGATAGGATCACAACGGATTTTCACTTAAGATATGCAACAGGATTGAATGACAGTCCTAAGAAAAGCTTTAGTTTTGTTGATTTTCTAACTCTTATTTTAATACCCTCAAAAATTGTGCTGCAGCGTGATTGTTAGTTCTTAAAGTTTGTTTTTACTATCAGTTTCTCCTGTGAGTTTCCCTCATATGGACAGATGCACAGGACAACAAAACACTTCAGCTTCCTTCTTTACCAAAAAAAAGTAAATGGAAAGTAAAGACAAAAATTGGTGGTGTATACTGTAGAAGGGAAATCAGCTCAGTCTTGTCTGAAGTAAGAAAATGTTTGTTACACATGCATTTAAGGGCTAAAATCCAGGCCTTGTTATAATAGAATTATATTTATAACATTCATCATTCCTCCTAAGTTTTTTTTTCCCTTTACTTTCACTTCAAAAAGTAAAGCAAATATTTCACTTGCAAACTCAATTAGCTATGCAACTGTGCAAACCTGTATAATGATTTCTAACTATTGAAAGATGCATTTAATGATGCTTTACCTTTTGCATTAAGGATTGAAATCAGATCTGCAAACTGTCTCATTTTCATTTTAGCCAGAGACCATAGAGGAATCACAGGTTGCGTAATTTATTTTTTTTCCATACAATGTAAAGCTTTGAAGCCATCATCATTTTAGGACTGAATTACTAGGATAAATGTTGAATCCCAACACACCCATTTCTAGAAGAGATTCATGAATATAGCTGCATGTAAAACATAGCTCATAGAAAAGTGCTAACAGTTTTATTCCTAATAAGCACAAATTATAAGTTGTATATATATATTTTCCACACATACTACATTTAGATGTTTTTATATCATATTCTTTAATTTCATTTTGATTTTTTATTGATAAAATCTATAATGTTAAAATTTGTATGGATTTCAGCATCCTTACTCTAAGAATAAGTCCTATTGACTGGAAAAGGAGTCTAAATAAAGGATTGCACGGTTTTGCTCAGAACAGCCTTAACATGAAGCAAATAATTATCCTTCAAAGCTGGTAGATACTTTCCAGGTCCGCCTCCCTCCCAGGGTGAGAAATGACATAGTTTAAGCTGAAGATGCAAATGAAACATGAAACATTTTAAACTGCTCTTCAGACTCATAATTACTTCAGATGAAGTGTCTTCTGAGCCATGGAGTGGTATTCTGGTGAAGTTACATGGCTAACAGTAACAGGGTAGATGATTTACTAGTTGCTCAAGACTGAGACTTCATATTACACAAGTATGGAAGAATCCAAATTGTGGGGGTGACAATTTTTTTTTTTTTTCAGGCTATGCACTACATATAAAAGCATAATAAAACCAGATGAATTTAACATTTCTTGCTTTGCGGTAAAGTATGCCTCTATTTTTAACCTACACTTTACATGACTTATGCCACTGAATTGTCATTTAAAGAGCTGTTTCTCTCTCTCTCCACCACATTCAGATCAGTTACCTGTAACCTTAACACACTAACTAGATAGCAAAACTAGCACTCCAAGTCAAGGTGATTTCACAGCTTCTCTCAGCAAATTAAAGCAATATAAAAATAAGCCAGGCATCTGCAATTGGAAAATGGGGAAAAAAAATCCTTTAAGTTCTTGCTTCCACTCTGGGTTACTTGTATGATCTTAAATCACATCATATACAACACAGTGTAATGTAATATTGCAGAAGGTGACCCAAAATATCCCAAAGAAGGAAATCCAACTGAATTTGCTCCAGAGACAGGAACCAGGCTGGTCATTTTAGGACATTCACACAGAATCACAGAATGTTTGAGGCTGGAAGAGACCTCTGGAGGTCATCTGGTCCAACCCCCTGCTCAAAGTAGGGTTACACAAAGCAGGCTGCTCAGGATCATGTCCAGGTGGCTTCTGAAGATCTCCAAGGAGGTAGACTGTGCAACCTCTCTGGGCAACCTGTTCCAGTGCTCCATCACCCGCACTGTAAAGAAACGCTTCCTGATGTTCAGAGTGAACCTACTGTGTTTCAGTTTGTGCCCACTGCCTCTTGTCCTGTCACTGGGCACCAATGAACAGAGCCTAGCTCCATTCTCTTTGCACCTTCCCTTCAAGTATTTATAGACTTTGATGAGCCTCCTCTTCTCCAGGCTGAACAGTCCCAGCTCCCTTAGCCTCTCCTCATAGAAGAGGTGCTCCAGTCCCTTAACTACCTTAGTGTCCCTTTGTTGGGCTACCTCCACTACGTCTACCTCTCTTGTACAATCAAGTATTACTGGCATGGACTTCACATTTATACCTCCTACTGATGGGTTTGGACCACAAACATAGATCAGAAGTGTTATTCTGTTTCACATTCCATGCACTCATTTAATCTGCAGCTTCACAAATTTAAAGTTAGTGAGACTTTTGCTACAAGGTGCTTTGCTCAGTTTTGCAGGAACTTTTAAACTTTAGGCTGCCCATATTACTTTGTAAATCAAGGACATTTTGTTGTAATAATGACCTCTGAATCGCACACAAAGGGTCTGGAAGGTTTTATTTAGTATTCACAATACCTCACAAACATGTTAGAAATTTCAGTAACAGCCTATATATGAAATAGCAGTACAAGCAGTAAGTCAAAGGATATACGCCTTACTGTATGATGAAAATGGTTTTGTAAGGATAGGGAAAATTAAAAAAAGGTAGGAAAACAGGCATGAGGCTACAAAGTGAGTGTACCTGGCAGGTAATTGGGCATAATTTAGTTTGAATGACCAACATTTGAGCCGATTTACACAACATGCAGTCCATGAATTCACTGACTGTTTAGGTCCTGAAGATATTACGTAGCAGTTGTGATTACTGAAGGTACAGTAGTCCACGGAGCATGACTACAAGACAAAGTTTAGCTATGCAGGTCATGTCCAACCTTTATAACAATGCCACTTCACGTCACAATTAAAGAACTACTATATCTTTTAAGAAAGTAATCAGATAATTATGTTCACTAGGATCAACCATGAAGGAGAAATTCTGCTGGCTCTAGATCAGCACATCACATGAAGTTCTTTACACTTTGCTGTGTTGTTGAAGTGGTGGGGGACTGAATCACTGATAGAACAAAAAAAGCAAAAAAAAAAAAAAAAAGGGGGCAAAAAAATGCTAATCCTTACATTAGGTGTTTCCACAATAGATAAACTTACATACTTCCTCTTCAAACAACCTTCATTTCAATGAAGTATGAATCTGTGAAAATAATGAGCAGATATGAAGCTGTTCAGCAATAGTTTTACACAAAGGATTTGTTACTCAAAATTTGTCACCAAGATTAAAAATAAAAAATATTTATTAAGCTGTAGATCTAACCTTCTTAAGTACAAGGACTTCTGTCAGGAAAGTGGAGAATAATGATGGTAAGTCTCCAATCCCTAGGACACCTGATAGGAGTGTGAGCGAGCACTGGATAAAAGCTGAAAGGCAATGTTAAAATTAACCTAGGTAATGCCTGTTATTTGGAAGAGCAGACAAGGCAGAATAAGTAGATGATTATTTGTAAGTGTTCCTTTTTTGGGGGGGGTGTCCTTCCAAAATGTATTTTCTTCAGCAAGTGGATTTAAATTATATTTTCAAATAGATACGGATGCCACAAACTTCAACGAATGGAGATAATGCATTGCCCCTAGCTGAACACTGCAAAGCCACTGTTAGCTTCATTTGTGTTACCAAATACTCATTTGTTCCATATGTCCACACGATATCTATGGTCTTCATCTTTAAGGTCTTCATTTTTCTGTCTCATGCAGTAAAGATTAATGTTTTATTCTTTCAGCATAAAGAATATTTCCATATGCAAATTTATGGTTTATTCAAATTCATAAAGTTAAGTATAAAGGTTTTGCTGCTAGTAGTGGAGCAGGAGGCAATACATATCCTGCACTGATTTGTATTTATTTATGTATTACTGCCTGGCCTCAAAACCTACATTCCTACCACCTCAACTTTTGTTTTACACTATGCAAGCAGATGAATGTTTCCTACTAGGAAGTACAAACACATTTCTCTTTGTATATTCCTACTGTTTGCAATTTTGTTACAAGTCCTTAAAAAGCTTGGAGAATAGCAAGGGTAAAATCAAAAGGGAAAACAAACAAACAACAACAAAAACAAACAAAAAATCAGAACAAAACCAAAACAAAAACAGAGAAACAAAACAACCTATCAAAAGCCAGACACATCTCTNTTCTCTTTGTATATTCCTACTGTTTGCAATTTTGTTACAAGTCCTTAAAAAGCTTGGAGAATAGCAAGGGTAAAATCAAAAGGGAAAACAAACAACAACAAAAACAAACAAAAAATCAGAACAAAACCAAAACAAAAACAGAGAAACAAAACAACCTATCAAAAGCCAGACACATCTCTCATTCTAACACCATTGTGAACTGATCTGTACATCGGTTGGTACCTGATCCTCAGGAAGACAACATGAAAAATAGTTTTAGCAACATTATCGACAGGGTAAGGACATCCTTGCCAAGTGGGCAAGGGCAATGGTTTACCTGTGATTAGGGAGACTGCAAGAAACATGCTGTGCTTCAGAATTAGTTGCAACGTACAGTCAAAAGCTGCAGTCTAAACTCCATCAAAAGTCACGGTCATCACAAGTATTAATGGAGTAAGGGGCTATTTAACAAGTTTAGCTTCTCAAACTGTTTTTCTGGTTTTAACAGCAACTTTGAAAACTGATCTACAGACTTTAGTAAAGGTAGGGATGTCTACTTTGTTTTTATTCCCTTTGGCACAGAGTAGACATTCAAAATATCTGTAAATAAAATGGGTTATTGTCTTGTTTCTGCATTGATTGAATTTTTAACTAAGTTATGATTTCACAACCAACCATTGTGTTCATTTACATCTCTTTGACCACTGCTTCAAGGCAGTGCAGAATTTAACAGACAAGCTTTAATTTTAGGGTTTTTTTTTGTTTGTTTGCTTGTCTTTCATTAAAGTAAAAAAGGTTGCATCTTCAAAGAAAATCAGCTTGACATTCTGAACTGGAATGAATTTTCAATGCAAAAGAACAACATAAAACAATAACTAATTAAGTACTAATAAAAGAACAAACCTCAAATAAAGAAAAACTGCTTCTCTTTTCTGACTGGAAGATATTATTTCTCATATTCTATTTACTGTTTTGGAAACTTTAAAGATCTATCCTGTTGTAAGGAAAGAAACAATATTTGTTAGAATCTGACTGCCATGAATCTGTGCTGAATGCCTACTTAATACATACGTAAACCTGCATATTTTCCAAGTAACTTGGAACATACTTACATTTTTATATCTTTCTTATACTTGCATACATACATACAAGTAGCCTTTTTTTTTTTTTTTTTTTTTTTTTAATCTTTGTTAAATAACAGTGTTTNTTTTAAATAAAATCTCCTTTTTGAAATCCAATAACATTTCTAGTTTCCCCAGGCCTATTGCAAACTGTTTCATACTAGATTAGGCCAAAATGCATGTAAATGGACCGTGAAATCCAGAGATATCAGGCTCTGTTGAAAAGATCTTTGATGAGAACAAACTATAAATAGAAAATGTCCCTTTTTTTTTTTTCCCTAAAAACAGCCCATGGTTTTCATGACATTTTCAGGTTCTGCTTTTCTGATAACATAAGCTGAATTTCACACCAAAAAAGTAGAGTAGACTCAAGCATGACAACATCTGCTTGGGAACAAGCATGGGGCACCTGAATAGTATGTTCTTAAGTTCTGAAACCTTACTTCTCTGAGCCAGCATGGAAGAGTAATACTAAATTCAATTTATCACTATCTACCTAATCTATTCAAAACATTTCTGATGATTAATCAATGTATTCAGTATAGTCTTAAACTCAGATATAGGAAAAGATATAGGACACTATTATTATTATTATTATTAACAAACTTCTATTTAAATCAAACATTAAATTTTGAGATGAGAAATCACTAGAAAAAGCTTTTTATATATTGACTTGTTACTTAATGGGGAATGTTCTGCACAGAGCTACAAGAAATGTAAACTGCAGACAGGTGAGATTAAACATTTAGAAATTCAAAATCATCAATGAATTTCTATGGTTACCCTCATAGCTCTAAATGAAAGCTAACAGCATGGTAATACATACGTGAAAAAAGGACAGAGATTCAGTGAGACTTGGACAGAATTGAATTATTAACTTAACTTTTATTGAACTTCACACAGATTTGGTGTATATATGAACTCTGATATTAAGGATACTGTTTCGCAGAAAGATCTGCCTTGAATTTGAGTCAATCTTCCTCCATCATCATCTTGCTTTCAATACTAGAGCAAAATTTTTGTTTCTGATATAACATCATAATGCAATTTCACCAACTCAGGTAAGTTAACCCACCGAAAGAGAAATCAGTGAAGATATGAGAGAACCATGTTAAATAAGCCTAGATCTCAAGGGAAGAGGGGAGGTATTCTTCACACTGGTATACATGGTCAAATAGGCAAATGTTGAAATGGTTCATTCTGGCTAGAATGAGCCTTCTTAGAATACAAAAGTATGGTTTTTTAGTGTTTCAAGAATGCTATTGTTTTGGCTAAAAGTATTTTACAAAACATACTCAAATTCATGAATTGTTTGATGTTCTCAGAAGTAGAAGATTTAGTGAATAAAGAAATATACATATGCTTTCACACGCTTAGGCAAGTTTCTTCCTAGCTGCCATTCTGCTTTAGACTTTCAAGCAGGATTCTATTATAAGATCTTAGAAAGCATAGGGATTTAAGAAAATGGTGAAAAAGTATAAAGACTATAAGGATTGTGAAGGGAAGTGAAAGTCACTAAAGATGTGGAAATGAGTGGAAAAGGACACATTTCTTGTATGATATAAAAATACTAGAAAATTGAGAAAAGGAGTTTTAAAGAACAAAAATATAAAGGAAAAGTAAAACAATTCAGATTAAAGACGAGCATTTCTGCACAGAGCAAGAAATTGTTTCATTTTCAGCCTCCATTTGAAGTTGCAAAGCCAATCTTTCACTACAAGAGCTTTTTTGGAGAAAAAAGACAGATTTAGATAGTTATGTAGTAGTTCAACGGGTATGAAAATGTGCCAGCAATTTAATTCATTTCACATTCAGAAGCTCCTGAAGTTTGAGAGCACATTTGGTCACATCTATATTTAAATTTGTTAGACTTAGTCATAATTTCTAAACATACTCCCCATAAGTCTTTTTTTTTTCTTGAAAGAAACATTCACTATAGAGTAATGAATATGAATTATGCAAAGAAAATCTTAAAAGAAATTCTTGCATATTTTAAGCCTGTTAAAAAGTTGAGTTTGAAAGACATTGTCATCCAGAGAGATTCATTTCATTTTATAACAAGAAAAATCATCACAAAATTGTAGTACAGAACATGTCAGTTAAGTTACTCTAGGCAGAGAAATTGGTGCTGCCAATTCTTTTGAGTTTTTGTAAGGCTAGAAAACTTACACTATTCATATTACATGAAGCAAAAATATTTTTAATTCGGTTCCTTACCTCAACTTGAGGTTAAGACTAAAAAAGCTTCATGTTACCTATCTGAAAAAAACTTTTCCACATTTAAGATGGAAGTTAACTTAGAAAAGTGGTTCAGAAGTGGAAGCTGGAAGCCTGCTGCAAGCCTCAGGATTCAGCAGCAACTCCTACAGGAACTACTGGCAACTGTAAACTAAGCTTTTCCTCGAGAGTTCAATTAGAAAATGGATAGGCACAGAAATGACAAAAGATATGTCAATTCATTACTTTTAATCCCAACTCAAAAGTTTCCTGCCATTCTTATGCCCAGATTTTGCTTCCATTGCCAAAGTGAATCAACTCCTGGATGCAGACCTAAAGCTAGCTTTAGCTTAGTGACCTGTTCCTTCTCCTAAATATACTTTGGTGGTGACAAGTAGTACCAGTCTTAAAATATCCCTAAAATTCCCCTTCTAAATCTAGCTACTATCGTTGCTTTCAAGTTCAGATCCTCTTTCTAATACTAACCCTCTAATCTGGTAAGCCCTAGCAGACACCCAGCTAAATCAACAGATTTCCAGCAACATCTCTGAATCAAGAACTAATTTTAATTCAACATAGCTTACCAGAAATTCAGCCCTAACAAGAAATTCAATGCTAACCTTGCTTGATCTTAGGCAAGGGTCATATCTTGCAGGACCAGGCATAAACTGTCTGGTAGTGGGTAGTACTACTTCTTCCAGAACCCATCCCTGCATCCAGATCCATGCCTTTCTCTGACTAGAACAACTACTTAACTGCCATGCTTGGATTGCACCCCTACTTGTTTTTTACCCATGCTGGTAGATTCTTCTTGACTTGTTGTGATGCGTTTTTTTTGTTTTTTGTTTTTTGTTTTTTTGTTGTTTGTTTTTTGTTTTCTTTCCTTCTCCCCCTTAGCAACACTTGAAAACTGAAATTCAGTTAACAGCCTAAGCACAGTTCATGTTCTCCTAGACTAAGCCCTAATCTAGACAGACACTCAAAGATAACAAAAGGATTAACAATCATTGACAGAAGCAGACCTAGAACCTTACCTGATTCATTTAACTCTCCAGTTTGACATCTAGTCTTGCCTTCATCTTAGTCTAGTTCTTTCAACCCCATATCTAAGGCTAACTAGTTCGTGCCTGCCAGCATAAGACCTATACCTTCCACGGTAGCTACCATTTTGCTGATTCCTTGCAAACTTTAACTCTATCTTCAGTCCCTTTTTCAGTTGAGAATCTTCTTTCAGTAATATCTCTAAATC
>VXAL01006079.1:0-14498 GCA_013399475.1 Chauna torquata
TCAAGAACTATTCTAACTTGCACAGAGGAGAAAGGGTAAAGGGAGTACTTGTTAATATTTTCCATGAGAAGCTTCCTGAAGTACAAGTGTGATGACAAGACAGAGTACAAAGACCTGATTAAGTCCACGGCCAGTGTAATACAAGCGCATGCTGTGTATAAACTCTCAAAACCATAAAGAACATTAGGCCAGCCCCCAGAGCTGATAAACAACAAGAAAGGAGTTAAGAAAAACAGCTTTGGGAGCAAATAAAACAATGTGAACAAATTAATCAACATTGTGACCAGCAACTCTTAAACTAATATCATGCTTATAACAAATTTGTTTTAACACGCTCTGGTCAGATCTGTCGTTATCTCAACGCTGCGTGCCATGGCCCACATTGGGTGCCAAAAAGACTGTTGTGGTTTAACCAGACAGGCATTCACTCGCTCCCTTTTTTGGATGGGCGAGAGAATCAGAAAAAGGTAAAACTTGTGGGTTGAGATAAAGACAGTTTAATAGGATAGAAAAGGAAGGGAAAATAATAATAATAAATGAAAAAGAATATACAAAACAAGTGATACACAACACAATTGCTTACCCACCCAGTCCCTGAGCAGAGGCAGCCCCCCCAAGTCAACCCCCCCAGTTTATTGTTCAGCATAAAGCCATACCATGTGGAATATCCCTTTGGCCAGTTTGGGTCAGCTGTCCTGATTCTGTCCTGTCCTAGCTTCTTGTGCACCCCCAGCTTCCTCACAGAAGAGAAGCTGAAAAGTCCATGGCTCTGTGTAAGCACTGCTCAGCAACAATTAAAACATAGGTGTGTTATCAGCTTTATTTTTCTCCTAAATCCAAAACATGGCACACTAGCCACTATGAAGAAAATTAACCCTATCTCAGCTGAAACCAATACACCAGGTGACTGCTCTTATTTATTTATTTATTTATTTATTTCGGCTGTGTTCAAGTTTTCTGAGTCCTAGTTTTTCAATTAGATAATCTTCTCTGAATCATTTTCCCAGTGACAGTCAGATATTAAGGCACTGCATTTTTCTTTGCAATTTGTGAAACTTAAAGCCACATAGGCATGCAGCTACCACAATCCAATTTGTTGAAGAGGTGCATGCTGCAATAATTTAGTCACTTTATCATATGTTTACATACCTACCTCAGGTAGCAAATCACCATTATAACTATGTGGTTAGGAAAACTGCATCAATTCATGCCACTTGAGGACTGGCCAGCTGTATTTACCCTGTGGTATTAAGCACACAGTATCAAGTATCAAAAATCTAATTCTTGTAAATTTCTTGTAATTTCTTGTAAACCCCAACTTAGTAGAAAGCAATAATGGGATATGAAACCATGCATTCAATGTCATTGGTAAAATGTCATGGTGATGTTTTATTAGTGAAAATTGTTTACACTATTAACTGTTCATGGTGACTGCTAAATGAGAAAAGAATATATATTTAGAAATGGTACTATTATTTTAAAACAAATTTCTGACAGCCATATGAGGGGTAGACACCTGAAAAACCAACAGCATCAGAATTTCTTTGAAGAAAGGTAAAAGTCTGTTTCTCTTCTCTGCCTTTCAAAAGATGGCAAGACAGAGTGCATTTCCCTGAAGCTTGGAAAAAAATGAACAAATGCAACTTTTCTGTATGAAGTCTGAAGCACTTATAGCTAACCCAAGAGTTGTTCATGGAAGAACAATTGAACAAATGCCGTAGATGCTGAATACTTTGTGATGCTGCGTGAAGGTAGGGCCTCTTCAGTCTATTCACCTCTGCCTCTGTAGCTATTCTTTGGCCTTGAGGTCTCTAGAATCTATGCATACCTTTTCTTTTTTTTCTTTTTTTCTTTTTTCTTTTTTCTTTTTTTCCCCGTGCATGTGTTTCTGTGTATCATTGACTGTTTACTATAGTGCTGATGCAGTCTGAAGAGACGCAGGGCCTGAGATGTTTTATCTCTTGTCAGAGCTCGCTTCAATTAAATTAATGGATCCATTCAACTCACTCTTTCCTCTTTCAGCTGCATCACTGCCGAATACATTAAAAAGATCTTAAGTCTCAAGATGGTACATCATGGCATTAGCCAGGGCACTCATTTCCGTCTGTCTTCTTTTTCTGTAAATCAAATAATTAATGAGATCTCTACCTCAATAGAGCACTTCATCAATATTTTGTAGCAATAGAAAAAAAGATGCGCTTTTTGCTCTTGGAGGAGCTTTTATCTCCATATGAGTAGGATTTGGTGGACAAATGTTGTAATTCTAAATGACAAAATATTGATAATTTTTTTTTCTTAATTTCAGAGAAAAAAAAATATTCTAAAGGCTTAGGTGCTGACCACTACAGAAGTGTTGTGCCTGCTTCTAGTCTAAAGATGGGTGCTGTTTGAAGTTCAGACTTGGAATAAAATTTAATTGAAATTCAGTTGTAGAATATGCAATTGCAAAGGATTGTATAGCTAAGTATCACAATCTAATGTTCAGTGTTTGATTTAGCAGAAAATAATTATACTGCAGATAATGTCAACTATTGTTTCCTTTGCAGAACATTATTTATCTTGGCACTGTTAACTCCTTCTTGGTAAAAAAGAAGAAAAAAAAAAATCTAATATAAGATCTTCAAACTTAGAATACAACAGACAATATATTGCAACACAGACATAGGTACAGAAAATTTTAATAGTTTTCCTAAGGTTAAATAGCAGGTTTGCAGCAGATACAGGTGTCAGCTTTCATTTCTATGGTTCTGGTCCTTATCTTTTTGTTCTTCTCTTAAAGAAATTTTAGTTAAAAAAAAATTAAGCAGTCTTTATGATTCTGTTGATGAAGAGACATTGATTATTTAGTTGAATACCAGGCCTCTTACTGAGAATCAAGCACAGATTTGTAATTACTTTTTGCCTTAAGTTATGAAAAATGAATATAGTAATTTTAATTTAATGATTTGGCTGCAAACTGCATGTGGGTGAATAGGGAACATCTGACTACAGTGGGAGGGGAAGAGTCAAATGCAGTCTAACAGAGTTGTTAAAATATAATAGTAACTTTTACTGAAATTAAAATTTCATTACGTTGTAGTTAGAACAATACCTTTTAATGAAAAGTACAAACATGTAGTACTGGCCTTCAAATGAGTTCCATTAAACACCACTACATTGCTGCAATAAAAAATTGTCCATTCCTGTAGGATAGGTGAAAATGAAAGCTCTAAAATAGTAAATGCACATAAAAGTAAATAATGTCTGTCTGCATGGATTTCCTCACAGGAAGAGAGATCTTACAGACAAGAACCTGCAAGCTACACAGTAGTTGACTCTACAGAGCATTAATAGCATTGTGTTTCCAGACAGTCATTTTTCATTATGTGTTAACTTTGGTTGTATGTACACTAATATACGCATCCTTCCCAGGGAATGATTTCTTGCCCTCGAGACACGTGTGGCTCAGATTCAATCTGCTCGGAACTGCTCAGGTGGACTGGCCAAATCCATATAGCAGCTGACCTAGGGTTCTATGTGTTGACTTTGTGAGTCCACAGAGTGCACGTGCATGCACAGCCATGTGTAGCCTTTCCTTCAAACTGGATGAAATGATACAATAAGACACAGTATAATCTGTTACAGTGATGTTTTTGCAACAAAAAACTGAGACTGCACCTTCTGCAGCATGACATGAGGAAGGTTAGGGGCTTGTGAGGACAGGGACTTTGGAGATAGCTTTGACAAACTGCAAGAGTAGAGAGGGCCAAACCTGATGCAGTTTAGTCTGCACTATGCAATCCCAAGATCAAACTACTCTAGATGCTCATTGAGGGTTTACCTTGGAGAGATGAAAAGAGAACCCAGCGATGAAATAGGGTGCGTGAAATATGGTCAGTTGGGCACCAGCACACAGGGCAGTGTGCTAAAATGAAGATCATCAACTTAAAATAATAACATAATTTGTTTTGTTGTTATTTGTCATCTTGTAATGGTGTCCCTTTCTTTCTCAGCTTCAACCCCCCAGACACTCAGCTCTGAATCTCAAGCTGAAGCCAAATTTAATTCAATTTTAAAATGCAGCTTGTGATTTATGTTTTAATTTTGTTCTTGTTGTTGGTGGTATTGTTGCATAGAAGCTTCTGCCTATATACGTCCAAAATCCTTAAAATCTCTGTTCTTACTATCTGACTATCTGACCTTCATATTTGTTTTGAGAGGTCTCAATGTAGGAAGAGAACATCACGGGTCAAATGCTGTTACGATGTCCATAGACACAACTGGTGTTTGCACTTTAAGCATGGTCCAGCGTCTAGCTGATGCTGCTAAATGATTAATACTGTGAACGAACTATTGTATCTGATAGTGAGGAAAGGGTCAATTCCTGGCAAGAATTTTTGGCACAAGTTGTCTTATCTTTGGAGGCAAAAGGTTCTGACATGGACATAAAGTCCTTCCAGGATACAGCTTTTGTTTGTGTTTCAGTTTTAGTGAAATCTGGAGTACTGTGTTGTTGCCCTTTCAGTGATAAAACCAAAATCACCAGTGATTTTGTCCCTGTGGCCCGTGGAAATATTGGCTCTTCTATCTAGAATAGACAAAGAAGAATGTAAAAGCTATAATTTATTCTTTGTAGTGCTGCACATTTTTACTGGATGTTGTGTGCTTGTTAGAATTATAGGGATATACATAAGTACCTTTTTTTTTTCCCCGCTTTTATATAAGCTTGTAGCTGGTGTCCTTGTGACAAGAAGCTTGAAAAATGTGACCCAACTACCTCCTTCCTAATGATTTAAAAATACAGACAGCAATTAAAAGAAACTCAGGATGCTCAGGATGTTTTTTTGTTGTTGTTGTAGTGGCTTTTTGTTTGTTTGTTTGTTTTGTTTTGTTTTTTTTCAGTAGCTCAGTCTGGAAGCCTGTTTTATAAGTGTGTGTCTGTTTTGTGTGTGTGAGTTTTTGTGCGTGTGTTTTAGCATACTTAGATGTTTCTAGCTTTTACAAAATCTAGGTGTTTCCCATGCCATCAGCACCAGGTTTATCGATCAGTGACTTTAAACAGCACGATGAGAGTAGCCGCTGTTTCACAAGGGCTGTGCTAGTAACTTTAACTGGTACAGTAAATCCAGGACAGTGAGGCTTGGGCTAAACCACAACTCCAGTGGAGCTCCTGAAAGAGGCTGAGCACAGGGTGGCCTTTCTCAAAACTTTTACTACATATTGCTGCATTTTCCAATGCTATTTGGCTTGGAGTGGTATGTGGCTGTGCTGGCAGTTTGGATTGCTGCCCGGTGTTTTTATTCCTGCCTTGTGTAAATTGGTGGTTCACCACATACTTATTTTTCTTGGCAGCCTTTTCAAGAAGCACCTCTTGTCTTCAGTCAGACACTTGCATGTGCTGCTGGAAACTTTCTTGTTGCTGTTGCACGTTTTAGAATTTCTTAGAACTGCTAAGAGTAATAAATAAAAGCTGGGAGAAATTATGAAATGAAATAATGACTTGGATTCAGAAACCGCTCTTGTTTTTGCATCCTTCTTTGAGCCACTTGTCCATCCATGTTATTAATGTTCACATTTTTATCCTTTCACTTATTTTCCATGTAAGCAACCTTTTCTCCAACAATCTGTTAACTAAAACATCCGCATTTTTAGTTTATTCAATGAAAGTCTCAATGCTGTTCCATGCAAATAATATTGCGTCTATATGATTTAGTGTATGTGTAAAGAAAAGGAAAATATATTGTATAGTTGATTTCTTAATATTCACCTACTGCCTCTGGTTAACTGCCTAACACAGACTGAGATGCTACAAAAATTTCCAAATTTCAAAAATTCCAAAAATTTTTGGAGGGTTGATTTTTTATCCTTGGATGGCTTCTGTCGGTTAAGAACACTGATACAAACTTCCAAGCAGAAAGATTCTCCAAGAATTCATTGCTCAATAAACTGTCTTTCTGCTTTTGCTTTCTACTATTCCACTCCTAATAAATAAATAAATAATTGCAATTTAAACTTAGTTTCTCTCCCAGGTTCCTTGAGACCGCAAAAGGTGGAGGTGGAATTAATTTTGTATATTTGCTTTTTCTGACGTGGCAAAGGCAGTTAACACTTTGTGAAGCTGGAGTAATGAGTGAAAGAATTTTCAGCCTCTGGGTAGAGCTCTGTGTCAAGGAAGTGAGAAGTATGACTGAGAAACCAGTTTTATTACATTATCACGTAAGATGCTACCTGTTTTTGTGGGATTCAATCCTGAATTGGAAAGGAATAATAAAAAGCAATTCTGCACTAAGTCCCTGAAGTATAACCTCCAAATGTTAGTGTGGATTGTGGTCTGTATTTAGCCTAATGCATTTCTTTACTTCAGTGGTTTTTCTTAAGATCTGTTTTCAAACATTGTGGAAATGTAAGAGTCATATACAATATACAACCTTATAAATTATACAACCTTATAAATCTATATATACACATCTGTGTGTCTATACATATGTATTTACTAGGTGTACTTCCATACTCCATTAAGCTGGTAAGTATCAAAAAATATGAATTCACTTTTTCTTTTGACATGTATTTTATACATAATTTAATGACGGTGTACTCTCTCATACACGCAAACTATACACAACATGAACAAAACACACATTCAGACACAAAATTACCTGTGATTTACTATAAAGATAGTGTATGATTATGTCCAGCTTTTCAGTTGGTGCAAATGTTTATACAAACAAACTGTGTGACAGTCATTTCAATCAGCTGAGTATCTGGTCAGGTTTCTGCAGACAATGGCTTAAACTTAGTAGATGAAACACTAACCAAGACTGTCCGGTCATTCTGGAAGTGACACTCTGCTTAGGACCCATTTGTCTAAACTTAAGTGCTAGTCCACTGACACTGCTGTGGAGTACCCAAAATATCTGTAAAAGACTGTTAGAAATGCCACTGGCCCTCCAGGTTTCCTTTACTATCAGCTGGAAAACATAAGCATTATACAAATATATGTCTATTCAAGTGATCTTGCTGTTTCATTTGTATTTTCTTGCCTTCTACTGTTTCTTGAGATCTTCAAGAAAACTGGGCAATAGTCACCAGGTGTTTAGACCTCAGTTTTGAATACGTGTGATGAAAACCTACTTCTATCTTAAATCTTCCCTCAAATCTGGTGCTGATCTGGCCATGAGTTGAACTGTAACTAATTAATCACTTGTATGTGCCATATTTTGCTTCCTAATATCATTAGCCGCATGGCACAAAGTGTACAGTTTGTTTTTACATATTGGTTTAACTGGCTCTTCTCATCCAGTATAAATTTGCATCATAATTTTGCCACCATCCCTTAACCTCCCTCACCTCCAAATCCAAATAGTTGTATATTTTCCTCACACAATTTTCAGCTCCCTTTTCAGTTGCTGTCCTTAGTGCAAAGGCAACTTCTTTGGGTACTGGGTTAGAAAATTGTATGTTTTATTGTCTGACATGGATAAAGCACAGTTTCACATTGCAGTGTAGGTAGGATCTCTGTTTTCTTTCTTGTAGGTGCAAAAGTCTGGACAGCTGCAAGTAAAAGTTACCATAGAGAAGAAAAGGCTTGATCAGTGTTCACAGCTGCAGCTCTGTCTACAGTGCAAGGTCTAAAGTCCTGATGTGCTACAGCGTCACTGTGGATACAGACCTGGTGTGAACACACACCATTTTAGGACAGGCAGATCCTCCTTCATTCCTGCTACAGAAAATTTGCACTCAGGACTCTACTGGTTCACCTCAATACAAATAATAGATAATGAACTAGACAGATTGAACTGTGCTTTAACAATTAGGGTTCATCTGGATTGTAATGAGATCCCCTGCCATAGCTGTATTTGTGATGTAGAAAAGATTAGGATAGGTAAATGCAGCGGATCTAGTGTGAGACACATACAGCTGTGTAGATCTGGCACACAGGTGTTCGTGTTTTTATTCGACTGCTTGCCAATATCAAAGCCAGATTTATTAGAGGATCCACTTGGCTGTTTCAAAGAAAAATGACTTATCCTCTGGCACTAATAATAACAATCCTTTCTTGGATATTAGGCTGTGTTTGGGCTACAACCCCTACTCCATCTTTCCTGCAGACTGAGACAGTATCAAGTTATCCACCCTTTCAACAACTCAGTGGTAGAGGTATTGAATTAGAATGAGGTAGGTACAGGTGGCAGCAGCTGCTAAAAATATTGTTTTTTTCTTTTTAAATTTTTGTACTGTCTCTATTTTATCTTTTTATTTGCTTTATTAAGTAGCTTCCTGATGATAAATTTTCATCGCATTGTGGAAGGATATTTTCTGGGTTCTTTTTTTCCCAGTGAGGACTTTACAACATTAGGAATTCTGAACCTCATTGGCAAAGCCTGCTGATATCTTTAGAAAATCAAAATGCTGGGAAAAATTAAAAAAAGAAAAGAGCGAGAGAGAAGAAAAAACAGTATTTTAACATGAAGCCAGTCCTTTCACTGAGGAGGGTGTCCAGCATATATCAGGTATGATACAAAGAGAAGTCTATTGTGCATGAAATATAGGCAAAATAAAAAGGACCTGAAGGAGGCCATTCAAATGCTGACAGTCCTGCTGGTGCAAGTGAATTTGAAGAGAACTGTAGGAAAATCAGGCGATATAAAAACATACATCACTGTCAGGACAGGCTGCTCATGGATGGTAGCAGCTACCTAGAAATCTCAAGTACAGAAGGTAATAGTAAAAGCCCTGTTCCTGCCTCTTTTTTTTTTCTGAACTGTGTGCATACTTAGTCTAATCTAAGTGGCCTAGCATTGGCACTGAAAGTTAAAAGCTAAGTTAGAGTTAGACTAAATATTTGGTGACTGGAAATTTAAACATAGCAAGGAACATAATTAACCCCACACAACATATAAGAAATCAAATTTTTTAAGTCTGGACTGGAGGTTTGGTACCAGAGACTCAGTTTTGGATTGGCAGTTGGACATTTTAGACATCATGGCACTATTCTCAGAGGTGCCCAACTCCTCTCTGCTATCCATCTGTCACTGATGAGCCAGATGTAATGAGTAGCCCTGTTAAACCCAATAATCTTAATGGTGGACTAAGACACCTCTCAGCCAAAAAAAGTGAACAGTGTAACCCTACTAGTTGCAACAGATCCTTAGCAGATATGCTATAAGCAAAACCTCTCTCTCTCTCTCTCTCTCAATCACAAGTTAATAGACATCTTTATGCAAAGAGATCTTTCTTTCCTCTCTTTGGAGCTGTAGCTGTCATGTTAAATGCTAATGAGGATGTTCAGCACATATAGGGGATAATTTCTTGTGGTAGTCTGAACACTTGACCTGCCAAGTTGTTTAACCTAAATACCTGCAGCTTTTTTAAGCTACACCTATGATTATCCTGCAAAGAAAGATAGCATATCTGTAATTATGTAATAATTATATGTAATTTAACTGTAGCAGATAGGGAAGAAGATTCATCTTTTCTCTGGCAAGTACTCAGCATTAGATGGAAATTAATAGCAAATGAAATAGTTAAAGATTGGTTTTTGTTTGTTTGTTTGTTTGTTTGTTTTTTGTTGTTTTTGTTTGCAAAAAGTAATGTACTCCAGATCTATTAAGAATCATTTTGTTATTACTCATATTCTAGGTCCAAAGAATGAAAAACTTGACAGTTATAGTTATACAAGACATGATGTTGGATCCTGTTACAAAATTCCTTTTAGTGGCCTAGAAAAACTGGAAGAAATCAGAGATCTTATGCTGCTGTATCTTAATAGATCCAAAGGGAATACACTTCACATAAAGCAAGGCAAAGTATGTGGCAAAGTACAGAGGATCGCCAGGGAAAAAGCCTCCTTAGGAGGGAAAGTGTAAAGGACTAAATCCAACAGTAATTGCCAACAGAAACTTTATATTTTCTAAAGAAAGCATGTATTCATATTGCCTGATGTGAAACAGCATTCTACACTGGCCTCGTTTCACACACTGAGTAACTAATCTCAGTGCAGTGGTGACAGGTGCAGACCTTATGGCTTTCACTGCCAGTTCCATCTGAAGTGATGGGCGTGTGTTCCTTCATCTGTCACTCAGCAGTTAGTGTTCTGAATTTCAGCTGTGCTCCACTTCCTCATCAGTTATTATTTACTAAATTTATTAACTGAGTGAAAAGCAATGGGTAGATACCTTTAGTGTCTAGTTGGTTCTCACTTCTCAAAATTGGCATTGGGAATATTTGTAAAGGCTGCTGCTGAGAATCCGATAGTGAAAACTTCATTAGCACTAGGAGGTCTGAAAAGTGGATGATTGCAATATTTGCGTTCAACTTTTTCCATTTGTAGCTATAAGAATAATGAAGTATATATATATATTTTTTCTAACTTTCAAAAATGGAGAGGGTAAGTTTTAAGTTAGACTTCTCTTACACTCCCAAACTTGCCTGCTGCTGCTTCTGCTACTGTTCCTCTGATTATTCCCTGATGTTATCACTGCATCCAAAGAGAAAAGCAAGATCAGGAGAAACAGGAGTAGGGAGAGATGGCAGCAAATACATATGTAAGAGGCAACAGATTCCTGTGGCTTTATTAAGGGTTCAGTGGTTGATGGGGATGAATGGAAATGTCCTTTGCATTCTGGGCTCTGATGTTTGTGAGCTGTGTGCATTAAATTTTCATTTCAGCAAGACATCTTTCTCTGTCTTTCTGTCTCTGGTTTCCAGAGCCATGGTCTTTTCAGTGGTGCCCAGTGCCAGAACAAGAGGCAACGGGCACAAACTGGAACACAGGAGGTTCCATCAGGAAGCACTTCATTACTGTGCAGGTGATGGAGCACTGAACAGGATGCCCAGAGAGGATGTGGAGTCTCCCTCCTTGGAGATCTTCAAAAACTGTCTGGACATGGTCCTGGGCAACTCTGCTCTAGAAGTCCCTGCTTGAGCAGGGGGGTTGGACTGGATGACCTCCAGAGGACCCTTCAACCTCAAACATTCTGTGATTCTGTGATTCCATCCCAGAATAAGGAAATAGATCTTTACTATTCATCTCAATTTCTTGTTAACAGATGAGTAATTTTTACACCTATATGTACAGCATGGAATTTTAGTGAAAAAAAAACAAATGTACTTAAGTGTTACAACATTAGGTTTGATTTTAAGGTGTCCTATCTTGAAGGAGAATCCCAAGCTTTGTGCTATGTATCTGTTTTCCAAGGATGACCAGGATGACAAGGGTTCTGCAGAACTCCCATAGGAATCTATCAGACACTTCTCAGGAGAACTCCATCTGGATCAGCACAAATTCTTCTCCATCCCTTCCCTCCTGCCTCCTACACTATGCACACAGAAGCCAAGAGCAATCTATAATATTTGGTAGCACTGGATTAGTTTCTTTTATAAATATCTCCTTTCATTCAGTCCTTATCTGATTAGTGAGCTGATATTCTTGTCTTAATCCAGGTTCAGTATAAGCAAGGAAAGCATAAGGTTCATAAATACACCACATCTCAGTTCTTCTTCTAGCTACTGTTTGCCAGTCTGTGATGGAAAGTGTTGAAAATCATAGATCATAGAATCTTAGAGTATCCCGAGTGTTAAGGAACTCACAAGGATCATTGAGTCCAACTCCTGGCTCCACACAGGACCACCCAAAAATTAAACAATATGTTTGAGAGTGTTCAAACACTTCTTGAACTCCCTGGGGAGCCTGTTCCAGTGCCCAACCACCCTTTCATTGAAGAAGCTTTTCCTAATGTCCAATCTGAACATCCCCCCTACCTCATGTCCTATCTCTGTTCACCAGAGAGATCGGCACCTGCCCCTCTTCTCCCCCTCGTGAGGAAGCTGTAGACTGTGATAAGGTTGGCCCTCAGTCTCCTCTTCTCTGGGCTAAACAAACCAAGTGATTTCAGCTGCTCCTCATACACCTTCCTCTCTAGACCCTTCACCATCTTGGTTGGCCTACTTTGGACACTCTCTAATAGTTCTACATCCTTCTTATATTGTGGCACACAAAACTGCACACAGTGCTTGAGGTGAGGCCGCACCAGCGCAGAGCAGAGCGGGACAATCCCTCCCCTTGCCCGGCCAGCAGTGCTGTGCCTGATGCACCCAGGGCAAGGCTGGCCCTCCTGGCTGCCCGGGCATGCTGCTGGCTCGGGTTCAATTTACCATTGACCAGAACTCCCAGAATCACCCATGATTCAGAGGATCTGCTATCTCAGCACTTCATATAAGCATACAAATTTCTGTGATACATTGCCAGACCACAGCTAGATTAACAAGACAGGGAAGCAAGAGGGAATTATATTTTAGACACACAGCCCCCTTTAGAAGAGAGAATTCAAAAGGGTTGGGGGAGGGAGTGGGCTCTCTTATCATTGATCTGAACTGCTACTTAAATCAAGGCTTCCATAGGCTGTTTTTTATTAGGCTAACAAAGGCCACAAAAGTCAAATGAACCCCAATTTTTCTTCTGGACATCCCAGTTCAAGGCTGGGAAATGTGTGTAGCTCAAACATGTTTTTTTGTGGTTTTTTTTTTTTTTTTCCAGTTGAATTTTCTAACTCACTGTGATCTCCAATTTAAATTCATGGCACTTTATGCTACACTTATCTGTTATCCTTACTTTTAATGGGTGAGCAATTCATAAATATTTAAATATCTATCCAGCACAACTATTCTTTTAGATATTATTTTTATTCTAGTAATAGGGACTAGAAGCAACAGAGAGGAAATGCCCATCTTATATTCAAGACTACAACCAGATGTTTGGTTTTAAACACTCGTCAGAAATTACTTATACATAGTAAGGTAGGACTTAAAGGATGCAACCATGTGGAAGTTCCTGATTTGTGTGTCTATAACACATAATAAATAATAGTCTAACATTTGATATTTGGAACGCAATCTACAATCCACTGAAGTCAGTGAAAATTCAGTAATACTTTCCATCAGATATCAATGGAAAAATCAAGAGAAGGAAAGTTCATTACTCTTGTGATTTTTCAAATGGCTTAATTCTTTTTTACCCTCATTGCTTTCTTTTTACTTTATATGTCTGGTTTCTGTTTCCAACTACTGGATTTTGTTGTACTCTTACCAGCTATATTAAGATATCTCTAACATCTGGTTTCCACCCTGTAATCGAGTTAACCATTCAATGTTCTTTTTGATAAGCTAAACAGATTGTGCTTCTAACATCTTTCTTTTCTACAGTGTTTTCTCTGGGTAAGTAATCTTTTCTGTATCATCTGTAACATTTCAAGGTATTTTAAAAATGTGACATCCTAGACAAAAGATCAAATGTGGTCTCAGAAATGAGAGGTAATATCTATTTCCTACTCCTATTAGGTAACATTTTCATGTAGGTATCTGAGAACAAAATCTTATATTCATGTCTAGGTCCCACAATGAGTCTACCGTAGATTTTTTCACAGTCACAGTTTTTCAGAACCAAAGTTTATCTTCTCTAGATGCAGCCTGTATTTATTATTCATTGGCAGACAATTTTGTATTTGGTTGTATTAAAACACGTTCTGGTTGAGTTACCCCAATTTACCTAGATGACTGATTCTGGATGTCTGTCCCCATCAATTTATAATTTTTGTGTCATCTGCAAATTTTAGCAGCAGTGATTTTACATTTACTTCCAGATCACTTGTTAAAATGTTGAGTAGCATGGGGTCTTCACGGAATTCCAGTGCAAAATCGATATTTGTCAACGATTTTGTATTGACAAATAGTTTTTGAAAGCCATCTATTAACCAACTTTTAACCTATTTAATGTGTTTTACTGGTACTGTAGAGTGCTAGTTTCTGAAACAGTATGTCATGTGATGTTACCACAAACATTGTTAAAACTCCAGACCTATTACATCTCTGTGGTTATCTTTATCAACCAAACTGGAATCTTACCAAGAAAAAGTACCATATTTGCTTGACAGGTCTTATTTAAAGGTAAGCAAGCAAACCAACAAACAAAAAAGACTAATGTTAGCAAGCATTAGTTGTATGACAGTTTTTCAACTCTTCTTTAATTGAATCCCTTTTCAATATTTCATGTCATTTAATCTGGCATATTGACACCCTGTCATCTCTGAGATATCATAACATGGAAGCTCACTGGAATGTATCAGTTCTCTAACAAGTAATGAACAAAGGAAAATTTGGACCTCCGGTCGTAGGAACAATCCAGCAATATTTTCTGATAAATAGACTTTAGAAGAACTTGATATCCTCTAAATCTTCATTATACCATGTAATAATATCATGTAATATTTTCTAAAATATTTTTTCCTCTGTACTTCATCTCCTCAACCTACATAAATTGATGTGCCAACTGGGATTTCAAGTGGTGATAAACCTAGTGAATGGTTCAAAAGCAGCACTTTCACTGGCCTTGTGTTTCTTAAATAAGATTCACTATGATGTTAATGGAAGAGCAAACATCAAATGTGAATATGATAAATATTTAGTGTATTGTATTTATTATGATTCAAAGTTAATTCTTATATATTCTTCTTTTTTTTTTTTTT
>VXAL01006080.1:0-15752 GCA_013399475.1 Chauna torquata
ACCTTGTGATTCTGTGATTTATTGATACAGACTTTTGTGTCAGTTGTGTATGTTATAGTATGTTTTAGGTTTTTATAAGAATGCTACACTATTTCTAGAACTGACTGGGGTATTTTCTGCCAGGTTTTTATTATTATTATTAGAGAAAAAAAAAAAAGAGTTTACTGAGATAATACCCATGAAATGTAATTTTCCATTGAAACATGGCCTTTTAAAATAAAATCTATGCAAGAATTTATGATCCAAAATGACATAAAAAAATCCGCTTGAAATTTACAAAAGAATCATTTAATTTGGCTCAATGGATCTAGACTGAAGTATTGCAGCTTATGGAACTGAGCCAAAATACTTAGATGCACAAGACATGTACTGCCTATGACCACTCAGAAATACTCCTTCTCTCTGAAATAAGAGAGAGAGCATACTAACATCTCAAACCTATTCCAAAAGGAAGCATGATGACCTTTGACATCCACCTTTCTTTAAAGGTTATGTAGCCTAAACCAATCACCAACAGCTTGAACTGACTAGATTCCTTCCTATTAAGCTTTTTTTTTAAAAAAAAGTAATGCTCACTTGTGCATGAGGAGGACTGCATGTTCCTGAGGTTGCTGAAAGCCTCATGATAAAAACAGCATGAAAATAATGTCAGAACAGCTCTCAATGTGAGAGACAGAGTGCTGTGAGAGGAAAAAAAAAAAACAGAACCGCTTCTAGGACAGAGAAAAAAACATGCACACTAACTGAACTTAAAATTTGGCACAGATCCAAAATACGAGCTACACTTTGTAGAAGACATTCATCATCACAAGTCTCTCACTCTTCTATCTGCTAATTACGGCCAAACTCCATTATGAAAAATATTACTGTTCTTGACAATTACTTAGCCTTGTAAAATTCCTTCTGTTAACAATTGTTAATATACAATAATTAGGTTTTAACTTAGAGACTCAATCTGAGAGTCACATTTGTACCCCAACTTTGAAAGTCCTCCATAAATTCAAGGTTTTGTGCTGAACATCTGGGTAGATAGTATGTGATTACAATATCCAAGGATTTATTTATAAAAGCCTTTTTAATTACAAAGCTTTATGGATTTTAAATACCTTGCTAATAATAGTCACTATTAGGTGAAATAATCATTCGTAATACAAATTGCAGTGAATTTTGAATATACAGGAAACATGAAGAGTATTATTGGGAATTTAAAAGTTTAGCAAATGTATTGAATTAGCAGCACCTTTAAATATCAGATTCACTGGTAAATTCTCAGAAAAATCACTCACAATGAGCAAATGAGATAACTTCATCAATATTAATAGAACATAGTCTTTAATAAGTAGAATGCATGAAGAGCATGTTAGTAGGATGATCCAGCTTTAGCAGGGAATTGCAAAAATACTTCCATAATTCATAATCTTTTCTAAGGCACGTTTTACAAGTATAGAATATGTTTTCTCCAAAGTAATTTCATCTCATGGTATTTTCTTTCTTTTTTTTTTTACAGATTTGACTCTCAACAGTTAGAATAAATCTGCAGATTTTTATTTCTTTTCCAAGATGATACACTTTCATTCTTAGTGTAGATTCAATTGCCTAAATTTGCTACATGACTGTCAAAATGATTCAGGACTGCATTTAATGTCTATTTCAGAATCTCTTTGACAAACTTTAATTTTATGTCTCTCAAGTAAATCCATAAAACAGCATGATCTAAAAATTCCTAACAAACTTATTAATGAAAATTTAAATATACACGTGTTACTTATGCAGTTTTTGGTCAATTATATAGCAATATTGTCTCATATATACCTTAATTAAATTAATTATTGATTATTGCACTTTCCACTGATATTTCATTAACACAATAACTGTATCATTATATCTGGATGAAGTTTTAATTAATTAAAGTGTGACTGGAAGTGCAAAGTTAAGAAAACAAATGCAACAGCAGAATAGTTTAAATTCAAAGAACCGAGTAAGAGTAAGCATGTTAATTACATTAAAAAGTAAGAATTAGCCATGAAAATACTTTGGTGGTTTAAAGATATTGATTTAATAAAGATAGCACAATTTCTAAAGGATTACAGTTTTAACAGTACGAAGAGTAAATTCATCTATGTGGCAAAGCAGGAGAATTCTTGAAATATTATTGTTACACTTGTATGATTATGTCCTTGGGTTATTTCAGACAGGCTCTCTTATATTTTAAGCAGCATCCCGGATATCTAAATATGTAATTATGACTGTTTATTTTCACACTGATCGGCTATGAGCTATTTCAATAGGGTGACGCTGTAATTCTCACATGATCTGGCAAATAATTCATGGTACTTTTATGTTGTCATTAACTGTCTCATTTCTTGAGTTAAATATGAGCCCTGTCACTTGAAAGTCAGAAAGCTGCTTCTAAATTTCTCAGTTTCATTAGCAATTGATTCAAATCACTTCCATAAAAGAGCCTGGATTGACATATGAATTGCAGTGGTTCCACAGCTTAGCGATTAATTAAGCAGGCTATCAGGCTCACATGTAGCTATTTATTAACCTGAAAATTCTTGCTTCATTATATAAGGTTTTCTAATTATTATATGTAATTACTGTACTTATCTTTTCTGAGTTCTGAAAAAAAAGTTTATTGTTTTCCACCAATTACAAACTATCTGATCAGCAAAGCTGTAACATCAATAACAAAAATCTATAGGCAGACCTGAAGCAGTATTAGAACTTGACACGACGGACTGTGAAATGTACCGTCAACATAAAATAAAAGTACCTATTTCTTTAAAAAATGGAAAAAGATATCAGCATGTGATATTCAAGGTGTACCCAGTGCAAAGGTGCAGTTGATACACAGAAGTATATGCTTTGTGCTTGGCTGTATCTCCTTCATGATATGGTATATGATTTGAATGTAAACAAACAAACAAGCATACATACATACATAAACACCCTTCTGTTGTCCTTGCCAGTATAAAGAATTGAGGGAAAAATTGACTTATGTTTAACCACACAAAAGCCAAAAAAAGGAGATGAGATACAACAGAGTAGCTGGATGATGATAGTAGCAACTCATTGACTTGAAAATAAAAAGTTAACTTCTAAGTCCTTGAATATTGCAGTCTTTGTGGTTTTTGAAGAAGGAATCAGTAAGTGTAGTTGTTCTGCCCCTGAATTCTTTCCACTTCCTTCTCCTTAAAAGGATGAGAGTGACACAGTGACTCATCTAAATGTTGAGAGCTTAGCTTGCTTTGTACTCTTAAGAAAGTATCTACAGAGAGATTGCAGGATTCCACTTTGCTAAAGCTCAGTTAGGCTTCACCTAACAATGTCACTCATTTTGTATATCACTTTAAATTTCTCCAGACATAAACAAAATTGATCTTGTAAGTGCCAACTTCAAGAAAAAGCTTAATCAAAAGTTGTAATTAACAATGAGGCTCAAATATTTAATCTTGTCTCAATGCTACTGTTTACAGAATTGCTTTCAATTTAAGGCTAGATTCTCATGTTGATCATCTGTATACCACTGAAAATACAACACAGTGACAGAAACAATGATTTTTCAGATCAAGCCCCAAGGTTGTTACTTTGAACAGTACACCTGCCAATCCAAAACCCATTTTCAGCTTCTCACACTATTGCAGAATTTGGATAGTAACCAAGGCTATTGCAATGGGTGCTGAGCAAATATGACAGAGGGAGTGAACATTTCCACTGAAGGCTTTGGAGTTTGAAATTCACAGGCAAAGACCAGGGAGTGTGGTTTAAAGAAACATGCAAACAAGTGTCTTAATACATCCCTACCTCAAGTTTAAATATAATTTCTGAGTACAATGGGAAGCTGTTGGGTGGTTTTTTTTGCAACACACTTGGACTAAAATCACTGTAGGCCAACACAATACTGTCATGTTAAAATTACTTTCTGCCAGTAACCTTGGAGCCAAATTCAAGCTACTGACCTAGAAGTGAAATACTCTATATCCCATTGCACTCTGTTGTGTACGCAGTTGCATTAATGCTCAAGTGAAATTTGTTTCTCTACAGGACTGTGAATCCATATAGAATTCTTAGTATATTAATGAGACTCAATGCACAACAAAAGTGTTAAGATAAAAAAAAAAAAGTTAGCTGCAATTAAAATAATTCAGTAAAAGAAAATAAGTCTTCATATTCTCAGAGCAATTAAAGCATCTTAATCTCATGAAGAAAGGCAATAGTTGTTTGTATTGTCGTTTTATTCAGAGGCCACACAAACATTCTAAGACAGTCTTCACTTTATGAAACCATGCAATCCAAGGATGATCTCTTAAAAGAAAGACCCAGAGGGTTATGGGCATTTAAATGCCATTGTGCAATGTAACTCCTGAGGTCATTGAAAATGCTTGCCTATAGAGAATGGTCAATAGAAAATAAAGGTGGCACAAAGAACTGAAACAGCAGGTCTGCAACAGCAGGTAACAGCTGAATCAACAGAACTTAAGTCCAAGTACAGAGTCCTATCTGCTGAAATTGGATTTCTTAATCAAGTGCCAGAGGCATAGAATCATAGAATCATTTAGGCTGGAAAAGACCTCCAATATCATCCAGTCCAACCTTTATTTTAACCTAGCACTGCCAAGTCCGCCATTAAACCATGTCACTAAGCTCTGAATTCAAACGTTTTTTGAAAACCTCCAGGGATGGTGAATCAACCACTTCCTTGGGCAGCCTGTTCCAATGCTTCACAACCCTTTCAGTGAAGAAATTTTTCCTCATATCCAACCTAAACCTCCGCTTGCATAACTTCAGGCCATCTCCTCTTGTCCTATTGCTTGTTGTCTTTAAGGTAATCGTATAAATTAATAAAGCCTCCCCTGAGCCTCCTTTTCTCCAGGCTAAACAACCCTAGCTCCCTCAGCCGCTCCTCATAAGACTTGTTCTCCAGACCCTTCACCACCTTCATTGCCCTTTTTTGGACACACTCCAGCACCTCGATGTCCTTCTTGTAGTGAGGGGCCCAAAACTGAACACAGTATTCAAGGTGCGGCCTCACCAGAGCCGAATACAGGGGGACAATCACTTCCCTAGTCCTGCTGGCCACCGTATGGCATGTAATACTAAATCCCTCAGACTTTCAGGGTCAGTTATGCTCCTAAACCCCTTAAGTGCTTTTGAAAATCCCACCCTGGACTATCATGTCCACTGGCTGTTATTGAACCACATATGATGCTTTATATAACTATATGCAAGATGAAATTCAGCTCTTTACCTCAAGATGTCTTCTTGAGAGACCAAATTAATTTTGTGGATTATTCATTTTTAGCTCTTGAAGAGCATAGTTGTAGGTTCCTAACACCATGGAGATTTCTTTCTGTACTGTTTTTGGAACAGATCTGGAAAGGCTGCAGTGTTTTAACACTTGTGCTCACTTTACCCTTCCCACTATAAGGCTGACAGCTTACATACCTCTAACATTTCTCAGCCAGTGATGTAGTCATGTTCACAGAGGAATAGACTTTCCCCATTCACCATGACTACAACAACTTCAGTAAAACTTTCTAAGAGCATACTGTTTTGAAAGATATTACTTTCACTGAAGTGGAGATATCAAATCAATGTCTTCTCACAGACAGTAACTTTCAGTTGGACTCTTTTGCTTCTGCCTCCTAAGTGAATCCAATATTAGTTAGGCCCACTATACTTTGACAGTGTAAGTTATTTTTACAACATCAGAGAATGCAAAGAAATAAATTCAGATGCTTATACTTTAAAATTACAATAATTATATTTGCTTGAAAACAAAAGGTATGAATTCATAAAATTCAAAACGTTTTAAGTAGCTATGTGTGGTTGGATTCGGGTGTCAAAACATAGTGCCACCACCTACAAGATCATAGATGCCACCATATACCTGCTGTAAGAACTAAAACAGCATTTTTATTTAATTGGTCTATATATATTATTCATATGGCATAACTTTGTGATAATTCTGGCATTCATTAGAAGGGAAAGGGCAGCAGGTTTTCTCACTACAGAACATACAATAATGAACCTAAGTTACAGCATCTTTCTAAACATGAGTAATAACAGGAGTTGTAATAAAGACAGAACTGGCAAATCTCTTCGAGAAGAATGATAAAAAATGGATTCATGAATTACTGTAGTAAAAACTTCCTAAAGTAATGAAAGTGCAATACCAAGCATGTAAAGCAGCTGGCTTTTCAATTCTGATATTTTTTTTTCTACCAGAAAACGCCAATAAAGCCTAGGACTTTCAGTCTTACCTAACATTTATTAGATGCTTATGCTTTACAAGGAATACTCAGTTAAGCATGAGTGTGATGACCCTAGCAGTGCACCCTCTTTCTTTCCACTTTCAACCACAGAGGGCCTCAGAGATGCTGGTATGGCATACCAGCCCCATTGCCTCCAGCTTCACCTCCAGGGGGAGATACTTCCCACCTCTATAAGAAATCTGTAGTTTCCCTGTGTCTTTAGTTTTCTAAAATAGCACAAGGGTGTCAGAAAAAGGGAATATGAAATGCCCTGCAAATTTTGCTAACTCTACTTGATATATATATATTTTAAACAAACTAATGCATTAGCATGGCAAACACTTCGAAATAGTATAAAATATATCGAACCTTGAAGAAGTATTTGTAAGTTTATTAAAAGCAAAGTTGAACCAAGTTTAGACTAGAGGTCACTTATTGGTCCTTATGTATCCAAAGAATCCCAGTAATTCTGTTTGACTGAATATTTGTTTAAATAAATAACTGTGGGTTCTCCACAGCTTCGAAAAATCACGTTCATGAACTGTTACTCCAGCTACTGCAAAACAAATGCTTTATTCCTCTTAATTAAAATACACTAAAACATTCACGGCAAGTTTATCTAAAGGACTGAAATATTGTATGATTCTACAACTATCATGGATGTGCGATCTATTTAGGAAAATGCAAGATTAATGTACACCTGCATACCTTATTCAAAGATGTTTTAAATGAGTCTGCAACTTGCACACAATGGTTAAACACAAGCAAGAAATAGAAAACACACTGGTTGTCAAAGTGAACTGATTGTCTTCTAAATGAGAGTTGGATTTATACAAATACATTAATAATGAAATACTTTCTGCATTCCAATATAAATATATATTTAGATCACTGATGGTAATCGTCTTAACTGTTACAGTCAATTGGATGAATAATGCCATCTATAACGGGGTTCATAGACAAAGGGGAATTTGTAGTCATCAGTGTTTAATAAGAAGTCAAAGAAGACTTGCAAGTCCAAAAAAATATGTAATAAAAATGACTAATATTTCCTCTCTGTATTAATTCATGTTCATATAACAACATAGAAAAACATTTGGTTGGTTTAAATGGGGAAAGATGATAAGCAGAAGTGGAGTCAGTCTCATAACCAAGCGTTACGAGATACACATTCTCATCAGCAATGTAAAACAGCCTTAGCTCTATTTACTACCACTGTCAGCACAAAAAAAAAAAAAAAAAAAAAGTAACATATTCAATGACACAATGCAATGAACTGCAAGATGCAGTATCAACAAAGGCTCTTTTCCTTTCCATGCTGACAGACGTGCCACTCATTGCTGTGTGGTAGAAAACACAGAAAAATTCTACATGCTTTAGTAAAGCTGCAAACAGTTCATCTTAGCAAGTTTACTCTTAAGAAATTTAGATAATTGAAAGGTGTTTAAAGGGTTTTCAAAAAGAGACTTTGAAAGAGAGCAGAAACCACCACACACCTTTGCTCTAAACTCCACTAACTTATGAAGACCAAGCAATTCAATATCAAACACAACAGCAGACAAAATGGAAAATTTGCAATGGAAATAGATCAAAGTAGCAAAGAGACATTTAAATGAATAAATCAAATAGTATTCTTTAGATATACTATTAAACTTAAAAAAAAAAAAAACCAGCCTTCACCATATATAGAGTATGTTTTAAGAACTTTAGAAGTTTTCTTAGAAATGGATGGAATAAGAAAACATCAAAAATTTTGCCATTTCTCAAAAGTACGCAAGCAAAGGTAGTAACGCAAATATGGACTGAAACAATCCAAACTTGATGTCACCCACTCCAGTGAGTCTGATGTAGCTATTACTGTTCACACACTGGCACAAGTGAGAAGAAAATCAAGCCAGGAATGCTGCCATAGCAATTACATCAACTCTTGGCTTTAAAAGTAGTTGCAGCAGACTGTTAGCAACCTGAAAGGTTATTGTATCAAGAATACTTCCAGGCACCATGCTTTGAAGAAGCAAAGGTAGCTATGTAAGAGTTACCTTAAGGTGAGGAAGCACACGTGCTTCCCTATGCTGTTGTCACAGCTATGAGCATTGTGCTAATCCCCAAATACAATGTCACCTGCACCCATCAACCAGGGCCCTGAGCTACGTCACATCTACCTGAAATGATGTATGCTGGCAGATACTACAGCACCACTGCTGTCTCATGAGTGCACTCCTGCTTACTTTCTGGCAGACTGGTAGCATGGTCATAGCTAAAGACTTAAATAATCAAATGCAGGAAAAGACTAAAGAGTACACGATGTGTCCTGCTGAAAGAAAGGCAACAATGTTTTCATCATAATGATATATAAAAATTATCTTGAGGAGAGTCAAGAACGTAAGAGCTGGACTAATGTCCAGATTATAAATGTAAAGTTCTACTCACAATTTTGCAATTAAATATAGCCTGTGCTGTCCCTTTACATAAGGGAAAAGTTCAACTAGGGGAAAATGTATTAAAGAAATGCAAGAAATTGGGGAACCAAAAAGAATCAGAATCATTTAGGCTGGAAAAAACCTCCGATATCATCCAGTACAACCTTTAACCTAGCACTGTCAAGTCCACCATTAAATCATTAAATCATGTCACTGAGCTCTGAATCTAAACATTTTCTGAAGACCTCTAGGGATGATGACTCAACCACTTCCCTGGGCAGCCTGTTCCAATGCTTCACAACCCTTTCAGTGAAGAAATTTTTCCTAATATCCAACCTAAACTTCCCCTGGCATAACTTCAGGACATCTCCTCTCATCTTCTCAGTTGGTGCTTAGGAGAAAAGACCAATCCCCATCTCACTATGAGCTCCTTTAAGGTAATTGTATAAATTAATAAAGCCTCCCCTGAGCCTCCTTTTCTCCAGGCTAAACAACCCTAGCTCCCTCAGCCGCTCCTCATAAGACTTGTTCTCTACACCCTTCACCAGCTTCGTTGCCCTTTTTTGGACACACTCCAGCACCTCGATGTCCTTCTTGTAGTGAGGGGCCCAAAACTGAACACAGTATTCGAGGTGCAGCATCACCAAAGCTGAGTACAGAGGGACAATCAGTTCCCTAGACCTGCTGACCACACAATTTCTGATACAAGCCAGGATGCTGTTTGCCTTCTTGGCCACCTGAGCACAGTGCTGGCTCTTATTCAGCTGGCTATCAACCAGTACCCGTAAGTCCCTTTCCGCCAGGCAGCTTTCCAGCCACTCTTCCCCAAGCCTGTAGCGTTGCATGGGACTGTGGTGCCCCAAGTGCAGGACCCAGCACTTAGCCTTGTTGAACCTCATACTGTTGGCCTCAGCCCATCGGTCCAGCCTATCCAGATTATTCTGTAGAGCCTTTCTACCCTCAAGCAGATCAACACTCCCACCCAACTTGGTGTCATCTGCAAACTTACTGAGGGTGCACTTGATACCCTCATCCAGATCATTGATAAAGATATTGAAGAGAACTGGCCGCAGTACTGAGCCCTGGGGGACACCACTAGTGACCGGCCTCCAACTGGATTTAACTCCATTAACCACGACACTTTGGGCCTGGCCACCCAGACAATTTTTAAACCAACGAAGTGTATGCCCATCCAAGCCACATGCAGCCAGCTTCTCCAGGAGAATACTGTGGGAAACAGTGTTAAAAGCCTTACTGAAGTCTAGGTAGACCACATCCACAAACATCATTTTGAATGAAAGAACATAATTTTGAATGAAAAAAATAAAACTATGGTAAAAATCTTCTATTGCTATGCACCGCTATGCAATGATGCTGTACTCTTCTAAAAGGCACAGGGAGACCTAGGTGTGTTCCCTCTGGCTGCACAAAATAATTTCTCACTGCAACATTAATTATGGCAGGTCTGCTAAACAATAATTTATTTATATCCTCTCCTTAAAAAACAACCAAACAAAAACCACTGTCCAACTCCCTTTAGCTAAACAAATGCTTTAAATGTGCCAGAATTATTACCTTTTCAATGAAATATTCACAGGAATAATTGCTTGTATTCTTACTCTCCAGGAGCTTCACCTAACTGCAAACAAATTTATACTTTCCCAATTGACTTCAACAGAAATGTCTTTGGGAAATTCTTATTTTCCATGACTACTAAATGAAGTGCATTTCATATACAATAATAGTAATAAAAACCTAAACAAATTATTTGGAAGAGCTTAGGCTTCTTTGTGCTGCACAATAGGATGCCCTCATACAAAGTATTGTATGTTTTTGCCTCACCAGAAGTACAATAGAGCGGAATTGAAAAGATCCACAAAAGGGAAATAAAGCTTTTGAGAAGCATGATGTAACATACATTTATTGAAAACTGGCAAAATTCATAGTTATTCAACTTGGAAAATTTGGACAGCTAACAGGATACTTGATTGCAAACAGCAACATGAAAACTGATCAAACTTCAGTTTTGAGAGTATTTGGTACCCTGCTATGAGAAGCAAGAGGAAACACCACAAAAGAAAATTCAAAACCAATTAAAGTAGATATACAACACACACCTGGAAAGATGTTTCTATCTCATCTATTGTGAAATATTTTTTAAAACTTTAATCCTGGTATAAAGAATTTTTTAATGCTACCAGACTGGCAATTGGAATTTCTGCTTGAAAATATGAAGGTACTGGTTTCAGCAAGCAAATATATTCTCCCCTGGAGAAAATGGATATCTAGTGACTATTGAAGTCTCACCTGAAAAAGATTGTTATAGTAGTTCACCAGCAACAAGCAGTTGTTCAGACTGGGACTAACCATCACAATTAATGCAAATCCTGGCATATCACAAGAGGGATTTATTTCAGAAAAAATGTTGTCTTTTCTGTGGCTTCATGTTGAATATTCTGGACCTATGAAATTATATATTACAGACAAAAATAATCATCTGAAATGTCCACTGAAATTACAAGAAGTAGACCGCTGTTCTGTCAGTAAAAACATATTCATCATTCTACATTTACAAGTTATTTGTCCAATCTGTCCTTAATTGTATAAACTTAGACTTTAACTGTCTGGCTGCAGATAGGGTGTAATATATCTCATCACAGGCAGAAACCCCTTAGTATCTATAGGTGGCCTTTCTTCCATTCTCACCAGTTTTATAGTAACACAAAAACTGGTGCATCATATGGTAGATCATGCTTTAAAAGCACCTTGAGAAATGCAACAGCTCCATAAGTACTTGGCATAACAACATTCTTCTAAGAGCACTTTAAAGTAGGCATAGAGCAGACCTTTATGACTACTGAAACGTGGCAAGTGAAGTACACAATCAATACAAGAGCTGATCCATGCCTCAAAAACAAAAATGGACTTTTTTTTTTCCTCATTTTTAAACACACACAAACTTTTTCTATACGTTTGGGGAAAAAAAAAAGATTTGCAATTCGTGCTTAGTCGAGACAAATTCACAGCTTGTATATAGGAAGAATCATCTTTCTCATCTTCCAGACTCATTCGGATGCCAGGCAGCAGCTGGTCTAGTTGCAGTTTGTGTTACTTTGTGTGTAGTGTCAAGTTATCTTTTTGTCAGCATAGCCTTAAAGTTCACACTTTGTACCTAATAATACCAAATGCTCCACCAAATGCTGTGTTCTTTTTAATATCATTTTTAACTGTAGTAACAGCAAGATTGTATGAAATGCAGAAATAACACAGCAGAATAAGAAAGTTTAATGGAAAACTTTGTTTTGCTGTTTTCCTAGACCTTGCCTCCTCTCAGCAGACCCATCCTGAAGTTTCAGTTCTTAGCTCTTGAAGGTAACTGGTGAAGTATGGAGTCCTAAAATATTAGTGCTTAGCTGTCATGACTGAGACTTTCCACACAACACTAATTTTAAAACCGGCTTTAAAATTGCAGCAGAAATCTGGTCCTGGTGGTTCCAAATACATGTATTCTATTCAAACACAAGAACCAACTCTCCAAGAAGGGGCTCAATGAGTAACTCAAGGGAATTTACTTGTTAGATGGTTAAACTGGGCTTAGATTAAGACAATGTCCTGTAAAGGAGCAAGAGCAGAACCATGTCACCTCAAAGTAGTCATAGGGCCAGACTGCTATACAACCCTACTGGCTGTTTAAAATGGGAAAGATATCCCCTTTCCTTGCCCCTCTGTATATCAAGCTCTAACAAGGATCCTCATTTAAGCTTACCAGGAAAAGACTGAAGCAGGCTTTAAAGATGTACAATGCAGTTTTACTGATTTGCCTATCTGGATTTTGAAATTCATCTCTAAATAAAACAATTCTGTATAAGTCAACAATAACTGTGTGTATTGCTTAAAAAGAAATGAAAAAAAAAAAAACAGAATAAAGAGGCATGCTTGGAAGGGTCAATTTAAAAAAAAAAAAAAGAAGACATTCTAGGGGAAAAGAAATCACAAAAGTTTTCACTTTGGGCATGTAAAATCTAAGAACTGGATTTGATCAGGGAGGAGTCTTTTAGATGGTATTGAATGCTTAACACTTGAGTAGTAATTCTGAAATGAATGCATCTAAATGATTGTTAAAGTCCATTAGATCTTACAGCTTTATTAAAATGAAACACCAACACATTGAGTAGTTAAACGGCAGGTCAGTGTCAGGGGCAGGCTGCTTTGTCTTAAACAGATAGAAAAAGCCTCCAAAATGCTTTTATTTTTGCAGTCCCACAAAACTAGCATTCAGGAAAAGTTTCTTCTAAATGTAAAAGCATCTGCTTCAACTCTTGAACAAGGCCAAGGCAAATTTTAGTAGACGGGCAAGAAAAAAAAGTTAAGCCTAAATGTTCTATTTTAGCCTTAAGGGTCTCAATTCAATACTATTTCGGTGGAGGAAGCCTGATTACACTTCTAATTTCAATGTCATCAGGTGCTATTTCAGCTGTATGCAGTGTCCCTTTTGGCTAAATGAACATTCTGATGCCATATAAGTATTCTACAATTATGCCGAGTTATCGATTTGAAATGTTTCAATTTAAAGTGACACAATAATCCCACATTCACTCACTCTTTAATTTGAATCACAGGTAATAGGATACAGCAGACAACATACCATCTATTAGCAGGTTTACAGTGAATCTCTTCTGGAGTCCATCATTTTAATATTTATTTAACCAAACTCCATATGATTTACTTTACCATAGTATATATTCTGGTCTTTTCCTGTCTGACATAGCCGTATAGAAATACATTTTATTTTGTACATAAAATATGTATCTCACACATAAATACATTTATAAATGCATAAGATTAATCCCTGTAGAATTTAAAAATATGGAATACTACTGATTATGTTTGTTTATGCCTGATTATTTAAAGATGACAACCTCAGGTTGTATTTTTAATGAGCAAGTAACTGTGTATGGCATAAGAGGTTCATTTGGATCAGGGGAGGAAGAATTCCTGGATTCTATTTCCTGTTTCACATAACAAGCAACTGCCTGTACATTGGGCAGAAAATAAAAGAATGATTTTTTGTCCCAATCAGATAATTTCTTCTGTCTAATTGAACCAAGCACACTTTTGCATATATAAAAGTCAAGCAATGAATACAGTGCTTTCTTGGAGTCTCAGATCCTGACTAGTTCCAAGCTTACTCAGTGCAAGATGCACTTGCTATGTAATATTGAACTACTGCTATCCATAATTTTCATTGTCACAAGGGAGGACTAGGAAGTTCCAAGCAAACAAAAGCTTAGAATCTGAACCTGACAAATATTTTCCAAGCCAGAAGTCATTTTATAAATTTACTTTGGCTCAAGTAAGCCCTAAAACAAAGGATTTCCTTAGCACAAAAAGAACATTTCCCCCATTGAGAATGACCCCAGAGGCTGCTGACAAATAGCTCTAAATATAAATACAGGAACGCATATTCTGTCTTTCAAGAATAGCTCTTCTCAGAAGATTTCGGGACATTCTATACTTGTGAAGGATTTATTCCTCTCCATAAAAAAGGAAATGTAATCATAACCATCTTTGACCTTAGTACAGCATTTGAAACAGTTAATCAATGGAAAAACCCTTAGATGTTTGCATTTGTTGTTCCAGACGACATTACTGGATAAAACCTTCCTAGCTTGTCTACTGAGAAATAAATCTTCAAAAACTGTGATTTTTGCACATCTTTCCCAAAGGAGAATGCCACAAAGAGCATTTAGTACACTATACCATGCAACAAAGTACCAAGGAACTGCACGAAAATATCTTGCCAAGAAAACTTAGAATCAAAGCAGAAATATTAAAGACTACGTGATCAGATAAAAACCGCTGGCATAGTGCAAGCAATATTACTTAGTACTTTATCAAATATTGTAAGAGGCATTTCATTATTCATTAGGTTAAACAAGGAAGTCAAGAAGACGCATCTGTCAATAACCCAAACTACTAGCTAGTGACTGGATAATTGTATATTGGATTAAATGGGGAGAAATGGTGGGTGTTACTACAGCTAGGCACTGATTTCACCATCTCATTCAGTTAGACATCTTAAGATAAAAAAGGTTCTAAGCCTGGGTATCCTTGCAACACACGAGACGAAGAATGAAGAATAAAACTGAAATAATTCTTAATCTTCAAATCAAACCCCCTTTTCCTAAAGTGCTACTTCTATAGCATCATTCTTTCATTCATAGCTCGTGGTCACTGGCTAAGAGCTCATCTTCTATCGACATGTTTTCCAACAATATTTCCCAGTTGCTAAGCCACGTATGAAAGATGATTCTTCATGTAAAAAACGTCAGGAATTTTCTTTTCTTCTCATCAAAAATCAATGTACAGGAAATTGCTCAAATTTGTCAGAACAACCACTTCTGTTGCTGCTTAATCATTAGATCTAGCCTGCAAGAGAGTCAGCTAGACTGCCTTTTCTGAGAAATCAGCCATCACGTCTTACAGACTAACTTCTTAGAACTATTTCATCAGTGCCTCTCTTTCACTCTTTTTTTTTTTTTTTGGTCAAAATCACTGCTGGGACAACGCTTGTTTCAGCCTGTTCCCAAATGTGGTGTACTAATAAACTAATTTCTAGAGGTGGTAAGATCAGACTACCACACACTCATATACCAAATGCCATAAGGAAATGGCTGAGTAAAATATGATTGTTCTGGAAAAGGAAGAATTTATAGTTATAAGGTGTGAGGTATGTCTTATATTGCCATTATCTTAAAGCTACAAGGAAATAGGGAAAAAACAATACAATATTAGTTACAGGCTGCTGCACCTCCAACATGATCCAGAAAATGTTCATACACCAAGTAACTCTCTCCCCCAAAAAGTTTTTCCTTGATGGATATTCACATTTCATATGTGAGGGTGTTTTTTTTTTCCCTGTTGTTTTTCTTCCTTCTTCAACTACAAACACCCTAAATTTCTGACAAGCTACCCATATCAAAGAACAAAAATTGTAGAAGAGAACAAACAAAAAAGCAGTGGTCCTTTCTTCCTTCAAAGTTAAGCTATCTGGGCCTCATAAAATACCACACGA
>VXAL01006082.1:5074-28091 GCA_013399475.1 Chauna torquata
CAGAGCTCTGCAGAAGAAAATCATTATCAGTATGTGTGTGTGGGGGGAAATCACAAGATAGAGAAAATCACAGAGAGACACAAACTAACAGGCTGATCAAGTAAAATGAAGTGCACTGCTGAAGTTCTGAAAAAATGATAAATATCACTTATATTCTCTAATTATTTACACTTTACACAGTACATTTTAAAATTAGGGCATAATTATAAAAAAAAAGGTTGCATTTTTCCTTTATTCACTAATTACCTCTTCATAGGCTAGCATGCCAGTATTGCAACTCTGTAGCATCCGCTACAAATTTAAAGCGGTTGTTAAACAATGAATGTATGAACTACCATTTCTTTTCATATATTCCACCAAAAATTACTAAATATAACTGAGGTATCTGAAGAATTCATACTAAGGGAGGGCAGCAAGCCAAAGGCTAACATTTTCTGATGCACTGGAAAAGAAAAAAAAAAAAAAGCCTCTAGCAATTAAGGTATTTGAAAGAATATTTGAAGGTGCACTACCTTCAAAAGGCTTATTTTTTAGAAAAAATAATTACACTTAAAACCAAGGGAAGACTATGTTAGTCACTGAAATTCTTGTTATGTTAAAGTAAGGTTTCAACAATTGAGATGATCTCACTACTGCAGTCTGTCATTTTATAATTGCCAGTTTACAACACTTGCAGAACTTCAACCTTGACTGTAATCTAAGCAATCACAGAGTGCTGTTTTGTGCTGCTGTTCTGCAGTTACTACAATAGTTTTATTTTTTAACAAAGATTCCAGAAACACACACAGTATCTATTTACACCCAGCATTGTATCAATACAAAAAGGAAGACTGTGCAGAGAAATAAATAAACAAAGAAAAAACAAAAGGCAGAAAACGGACACAAATGATCATGTGGTGAGTAACCTACAGTCCTTTTTGGTTTATGTTCTGATGTTGTTTTTCCTTCTTTTAAAGTGGACAAACAAAAATCGGAGGAAAGGGATATGTGACTGCACGTCAGAATACAGATGGAAGTAGAATAATTAAAGAGTGTGCTGATACACTTAAAATGAAGCACAGTTCTAAGTTAAATTTGGGTATACAGAGGGCAGCCTTTAAACATTCATAGAGTATCCTCAGATTAGTTGCAAAGTGGCTTTAGATTTTAACAGCTGAAGGACATTTGTTTCTAAATAAGAGAGTTTGTGGGATTTTGGTTTGTTTCTGTGTTGTTGGGTTTGGGGTTTTTTGTTTGTTTTTGTTTATTTTGGTTTTACTTTTTTAAGATTCCATCCCCCTTGTTGCAGAACAATGCAGTGGAAATAGGAATAATTGGAATAAGGAGACCTGTATCTGCCTTACTAAGCCTATCATAATGTTTCCCAACCACTGCCTTGTAAAGCCCTAAGGCTGATGATTGTGCAAAATGTCTAGCCTAAATAAAAACACTTCATCCATGGAATCAGGTTTGTAAGATTCTTCCACATCCCACCAGGATGGATGCCCACAGACCCTAGAGAAAGAGGACAGCATCAGGCAAGACATTTTATCATGACTTGGGGATCATCGTAGCTACTCCCTTAGCTGGAGGTAACTCATATTAAGCAGGCTCCCCCTTAGCTGGTCTGTGCTCTGAGAACTCAAAAAAGTCAAATATGCAGTAGCCATAATTATTAGTGGTAGAGCACCTTTTCATACGCGGATAGTTTTCCTGTTGGTTTTGATTTTGATTTAGCAGAGAAAGCATGCTTCTCTGCTTTCCTGACACAACAGGAGAGAGGGATGGAATACACTTCAGGTGTAAGAGTCAACAAGTTGTCACGTCATTTTCAAAGGCTTTAAAAAGACCTTCCTGTTGGCCCGAAAGGTATCTGGGGCCAGACTGCTTTTGTTTAATGAGGATTCATACCAAAACTTAGGAAGTAAACTTGAAATTTTGCACATATCTGAATTGTTCATATCACTAGTGGTTTCTAGTGGTGCCCAAGGAAGCTATACCATACATTTAGCATGTTTCATCCTTAGGGACATGGTTCCAAGGCAGATGAATATATTGCTTTAAAGGAATTTGTTTTTGTGGCAAATACTTTCATCTGTATACCTGCAGGGAAGCAAAAAATCTGCTGAAAGAAAAAAATGTTAAATATTTGTTTCACTAATAGCTCATGAAGCAGTTAATTTCCAATTCTCGGTATTTGTGACATGAAGTGAAAACAGTATCACCCAACACTCTAATTCGTATAAACATTTTAACATATGCATCTGATTAATCACAAAAAATAATTTTCTCGAACGCAAATTTGCACTAAAGCTACAGAATAGTGTCGAACTAAGAGTTTTATCATATTACAAATTTTCTTGACCACTTTTGAGCTTCCTGCTATAAACATAACATTCAGAAAAAACTCTTATTTTTGAAAGCTATTTTAACTTCCATAGGTTTTTGAAGAGAACTCAATTACATTCTCAAGTTTCTCTGATAAAAGTCATAATGTTCAAGTAGCATTTTTCAAGTCTTTTACATGGAATGTCAACATTTATTCCTCAAAATAAATGGAACCATCTAACACTTTGAAAAGATCATTTGATGGTGGGCACAAACATGTGATTGTCATTTGAACAATATACTGTACTCTTGACAAGTACTTTTATCACACAGAGTACATCTATCTTAGTATTTTTATTTTATTTTACCTTCTACTATGCTCATTAACATAGTACACACTTTCTGGATGGACTTCTAGTGTTGGACAGTCCCTGAAGAACAAATAATTTTTTGTTCAAAGCATTTTCTCCCTCCCCCGTGCTTTTACGAGCTATTATCCTTTCCACTTGCAAAATAAAAGAAAGAGAGGTATTCCAATCTTCAAAATATCCTCACCGTATCCATTATAGCTTCTGGACCTCTATCTTCTTGTTCAGCTAAAGCTTTATTGATCGCTTGTACAGAATCTTCTTTTAAGTGCTTTGAAAGATCAGTTCTTGATGGCTGCTCTAAATATTCTGGTTCTCCTGCTTGAACTTAGTGACAGAAATAAGATAATAATTCCGTATGTTAATAGAAGCATGAATTTTGAATTCATTAGTTTTATTTGGATCACCGTCTCATAGATAAGGTAACCCACACAGAAAATGCAGGGTAGGTCACATCATTCACAAATCCAACTTTATGGCAGTCCGCGTCTCAGGACATTTTGAGCACTTTCATATAAATGGACTCATAGTTTTACATTAGGAACAACAGACCTGCCCTGTCTAAGAGACCCATTAACGCTTGAGTGAAGGGTGTTCAACCAATCATATGGGGGATAACTGAGAACAGATGAGATTCTACTTAGATTTTTAGTAGTATACAGATCCAACATATGGAATGATCTACAGCCACTTGACTTCCAGATATATTTTTACTTTGCAAAATAATCAATACATCATGTTCTTCCGACCTAAGGGGAAATTTCGAAGTCCTCTCCCCCCACCTGGGAGCAATAAAATTGATTAGCATAAAGAGAGCAAGTTTTAGCAGACAAATATATATATTTATTTTCCCTTACTAATAAAATAACTAAAACTAGTCTCAAAGTGTTTGCAAAATCAAAACACATAGAAGATGAAGTTCTATATTTTATATAAGAGAAACATATGCTGAATCTGAATGACTCAAATACGAGAACATTTGGACAGTAGTCTCAGTACACAAATCCATCATGTAATCTTTCAAGTAATGTATGTACAGCCTTCAGCAATGGAGCAAAAAGTGGATGTGACCTAAGATCTGATGATAGGTTTTCCTGTGTCAAAGCAGTTTGCCAACGGTCTTTATTATATAGGTTCCTAACAAAACAAAACAAAAACCAAAAACAACAACTACCCCAAAAAAAAAAAAAACCCCACAGAAAAACATTTGAATTTTGTAAAAGCTAAGCACAAAACTGGGAGGGAAAGGGCAGAAGAAAATAAAAAAAATAAATGCAAAAAACTCAGATTAAACTTCAAATGCAGTTACCTTGGCCAAGTAAATAATTATAATTCAAGATTACACAAATTATTATTTCTTCCTTTCTTAAACTGCAAAACAATATATACCCAAACCAGTGATTTTCATTTCTACTCCTTTTACAAACAGGTAGAAGAAACTAACCTGGAGCAGGTGAGGGTGCTGGTGCCCTGGGAATCTGAGATAGCAACTTTTCCTGCTGTGCTTTCTGAGCGAGTTCTGCATCCCATTCTTCTAGTTCTTTTTCAAAACGTTTATTGTCTTCTTTGACGTAATCCCTTAGATCAGAAGGTAGCGTGTCCATTCCAACAAGCATCTGTCCTGTTTCTTTGTTAAACTCCTCTGTGGTAATATGCAATTTATATTTCAGAAAAAGAATGAATAGGGAGAAAAAAAATACATACATACATATATATATATATATATATATGTTAAATGGCCTCAAGCGAATTACTAAAACTATGTAATACAGCATCAAATCCACCAAACTGTCTTACTGCCTTTTAACTTTTCTTATCATCTGTCGGGCACTCCTCTGCTACTGGGACATATTGCTACTGCTGTTTCAATCTTTGGATTACAAATTCTTGGGCACCATCAGATCATCGCTACTTTGGAAGACGAGCCTTTTGAGCTATGAACACCCTATGATTCTGATCATTCAGAGCAACATTGCACAAAAAAAACGTAGTTTGATTGTATTAGTGCCAGGTGGAATTGGAAACAATGCAACCTCCCAGGAGAAAAGGGGAAGAAGAGCGGGCCTATATGGAAGTGCAAAGACAACTGATAAAAACACCATCTACATGAAATGACCTTTCTTTTTGCTTTAAGAATGGTCTCTGCAATAGTACACCAGGTCCTGGGGGATGAATCAGCTGTAACTGTCCCCCCAGCAAGCAGGCCTCCAACTTGGAGTAGCATAGCCACCCCACAGGGCTCATAAACCCTATGGCTGCAAGTCCACTATTAATCTGGCAGTCTAGAAATGTCAAGGTTAATATCAGTTCTCATTTAAAAACTGAACAAATGCACATTCTAACTTTTTGCCCCATGAATAGACAGGAACATGAAAGTTTTCAACTATTTGTTACTGAATCTGGCCATGTTCAGTCAGTCCCCTAACCACCTTTAACAGGGCCTATAAAACTCATGCTAAGGGCCTTTCCACTCTCTCCAAACATTTCCTTTTCAGGTTTATAGTTACATATTACTACATAACCTGATTTTTAAACCCATGTATTTACTTGTTTTAATGTGTGGTTGGGAGGGCTAAGTTACTCTTATTCCAAAATACTGCAAAAAGCTTCACGCTTCATCTCTCCAGTAAAGTGCATTAGAGTTTTGAAGCTTATAAAGAAAAGCTATGTAAAATTTTAAGGTCAAGAGTCACTTCTGCATTTCCATATTTCTGTTCTATTCTTCAGTGAGATAACAGCTCCAAAATATTGAACATACGATGACCTGACTAAAACGTTTACAAATTAGCAAACTTACTTAATTTTGCTCTCTTAATAATGCCAAAACACTGGCATTAACTTTATTAATCTGAAAGTTGAAAAGAAATCATTTCATCTGCAAAAACACTGACTGACAGTTATGAATATAAATAGAATTTTCAATAACTTTTAAAACCATTTCAAAAATCTGGAAATCCATCTGAAAAAAAGTTCTCTTTATGAATGTATTCAGCTACTCTATATCATGCTGAAAACATAACCATTAACATTACCTTGTATCAAGTATTGTTCCTTATCATTGATATACATTAGACAATATGCACTGGCATTCCTGTAACCACCAAAAGAGTCCCGTTCCAACTCTTCCCAAGTTGACTTTGTCACAGAAATGTCATTGTACTTCATCCATCTGTTCTGATGGTGGTCATAAATATACGCCCAGTAGTGTCCTGCATTAGCTTGACCTTCATGAACTAGCACAGCATGTAATCTATAAGGAACCTAAGAAAACAAATAAAAAAAAAAAGTCAAACTCTTCTTGTCAGCATTTAGTTCTGACTTCCTGCCAGTAATAATTGTAAATTAAAAGTAACAAAAATAAAGAGGATCAAAAAATTACACATAGGAAAACCAAAAAGGTAAAACTAGCAACTCACCAAGCAAAATGACTTTATTTAAGTTATTTAAGTTACTATTACTAGTTACAAGAGATATTAAAAAAACATTAGTGAGTCTGCAATATAAACGTCTACTCTGCTATCTTTACTGCCAAGTAACCTCTTTTCTTAATTCCTTAATATTCTTACTTTCCTCGTACCTCCAAAAAAAACCTCAATATGTCAGCCTTGAGCACCTGTGATGTGCTCCAGTCCTGACCCAGTAACTTAATACTGAAGTTTGATAAGACATGCAAATTCAAGGTAATAATAGCACACAAAAAGCACAGAGTTTAAGTCCTTTATTTGAAGGAATATCTGGGATTTGAATACTTCCATTTCCACAAGGTAAAATTCTTCTAGTGTTAACGAACCTATGAAAACTACAACTGTTTTTCTAGTATGTTAAAAGTATCAGTAAAAGCATTGCTAAGAGAATGCTGGAACATATGAAGAGGTCTCCTCCTCCTCCTGGGGCAGAAAAAGAAAATAACAATTTCTAGGACCAGTGTAAAAAGTATAGTGGGTTACATGCATTCACTGACAAGAAAAATGGAATACTTAAGCTCCTACTTAAGTAGTTGGAAATCTGAAGAAAATAGAGAAGCAGAATAAGTGCTTCTTTGCTTACAAATATTTTAAAAGCATCTTAGTGATTGGCCTGTTCTAACCTGCTGAAACAATACATGCAACATAAAAGGGAAAACTAATCTTCCCTGCTATGTACAGTATACCTGAACGATAGCAGCTAAGCTAGGATAAAAAAAAAAAAAAACCATCTTTTACTGCTATAACAGTCTGTACTGTAGATGAAATGTCTGCTCAACAAGGTGTAGTAAATATTTGTTTTAAATATCATTCAAGAACCACATAATCAGTAACCACAAAAACATGTGCAACTATAACTTGACAAACTCCTTGAAGTTATTTTTAACCTGATCATTCTCTTTCAGACTATATGCAAGTACTGAAGATTTTGCAGCCTCCCTTGAACTGGAAAGCTGGCTGACTGCACAGCAGCTGCACAGGAATCAAACAGACTTATCCCTGAGACCAAACTGCACTGTAAATCTCTCAAACACAAGAAGTATACACAGAAGAAATCCTAGCAAGTCCTTAAATCTGAATGTGCTGGGGGTTTTTAACACCTTATCAAACCAGCGAGAAAGCCTTCTTAAAATGATTGCAAGTCCACACATATGCATATAAATATATGCAGATCCTGATTAAAAAAAAGGTAAATGAAGTCTCTTCAGACTTCAACGATAAAATTTTCTCTCTGTTTAAAACAGAACAGTACAATCCCAGATGAATTCAAATCCTTTTACTTAAAACCATGCTAAGTGGGTCAGCTTGGAAGTCCCTACCCTTTACTCCAACTCTGGAGGGCTGGCTGTCAGTCACCCATGCAGAGTTTCCAGGAATGTCCCCACAGAGTTTGTGACTGAGGGACAGGCAAATTCAGTGCCGACAGGCATCTCTTATGATAAACTGTTACATCAATGGGAATTAAAGGTACAGGGCAACAGACAAAGTAAATAGTCATTAAGCTTCATAGCTTACAGTTACTACTCCTGAAACAGAAATGGAACTTCACCACCCTCTTCACATGCAGTTACAGAACAGATGTATCAGAGCAACAAAACGAAACAAAAAGAACATCCCTTAAAGCAAAATAGCAACCTGGTGGAAAAAGTTATGAAAATCAGAATGGCATTCCTACAAAAGTAACAACACGACTAACACAAAGAATACTTCATTGCGACACCAAGCATTTCATTCATATGTGCACCACTGGACAGTTTAGTATTTTAAGTAGACCAGCAGGATTGTAAACAACAATTTTAGACAAACAACACTTTCAAGTGACATTTGTGACATCTTCACTGATTACATGACTTTGCCCCATGCAGTTGACAGTGAACTTGCATGTTGTATGTATAAAACAGCAAAACCAGCGTAAGGGCCAGTGGGAGGGCATAAAGCTATCAGTCTAAGCAACTTCAATGAATAGTTGCTACAACAATTCTGTGCAGCATCACAAGCTACATCAGGCATATTTTTTCCCCTTCTGGTTTCTACATTACAGACTTAAAAAACAGAGAGTAATGTTCCTTCTTCATGAGATGCACAGTAACCTATCACACAGGTTATTGCTGAAGTCATCTGCAGCATCAAGGTAACAACTATTGATGTCAACTCTGCTCTTTAAACACAACAGAGTTCCTTTAACCATAACAGTGAAACCAGGCTATGAAGCTTTTCTTAGTTCCAAACTGAGATTAGATGTTCCCACAGGAACAATAGGTGTCTCATATTCCCCCACAACAAGTTCATGGAAGGAGGAAAAGAAAAGCAAGGAATTAAATAAGCAGCTGATGAAATCTATTCATTCAGGAGGATGAAGCAAAATAAAAATTTCAGGAATATATGTCACATGAAGCGAACATTTAGCTACTGAACCTGTCTGAAATCACAGACTGGAAGTGAAGGCTGCCTTTCTGCAGCTCATCTGTTTTTGTCTCTGTGGGTACTTTGGCACAACAGGAAAGAGGCAGGTTCATATAGCTGTCTCCTTTCCTCTGCCTAACTCTGCATCTGAGCAATTGGATAGCTTAGTATTCCCCCGTTCTCTGGGAACAGATTCATATTATTGATCTTTTCCTCTGAATGATACAATTGCAGGAACTAAAAGCTTTTCTTTTGTGAGTCAGTAAGGTCTGGGCACATAAAATTAGACTTTTTAATGAGACTATTTATATTTGCAGAATACTTCCCAGTATTTGCATGAACTAGTTAAGAAGTTCTTTAACTTCTTCTTCTGTCCTCCTTTGACTCTAAGGAAACTACAGATGTCCTTTATCCCTTGTCAGAAATTGTTCCCTAACAACCATTTAACAACACACATCACTACTTTCAGGCATTGCACAGTAATTCCATTTACAAAACTGCTATCTTCATCTTCCGCCATTTCTGGAATTTTCTCTTTCAAAACAAAACAAAAATCTAATCTATGTTGTACAAATCTGTATTAGGAAAAAGTGTTTTACTAAGTAATCTCCTTCTTCCAGTGTAGTGATTTCTGATTAATACCTCAGGTATTGGAGGAATACATCCAGATGTATTTCCTCCTATAAACACATGAGCCAACAAAGACTAGCTATTTGGATGTGAAAACAACAAATTACTTCATTTTAGTGTTAGCTGACGTTGCCTATAGCCTTCCTGTTACAAGAAGTATTAATGAAAAAAAGCCTGTCAGCAGCAAGCTTCAAGAAAGCCATCTAGGCAAGTCTGCCTGGAACTCTTAACATCAGAGTTCAGCTGCCATAAGCTGTTACAAGACATGTACAAAATGAAAATGTACCACAAGGAAAACTAAGCTGAACAGATCTTGGAAGGAAAATAGTCCTTGTTAGCAACAGAAAGTAACAGAGGAAGTAAGCCTTAACCTTAAAACTTGTCTGAGTGAACATGAGTACACGAACATGAGAAATACCGCTGGAGCCACAACTCAAGAGTAAAGCATCCTAAAACTGCTGATGACAGAGCATGAGAATCTCCCAAAAATGCGCCTTAGACTAATAGTCAAGGATGTGATGAATACTAAATATAGACAATCTAAAAAAAACAACAAAACACACAAAAAAAAAATCCAAAAAATCCACATTGGCATTAACTATTAATTAAAAACAGGAGCCTTGAATTCCCAAGTCTTAGTATGGAAGTTGTGATATGCAATGGCAATAAAAATTAAGTACATAAAAGTAATAGTTTCTTGTGTCTAATGCTTTGCCACCTTAAAGACATTAGACTACCTAGCAATAAGGTTGAATTGTGGTGAGAAAATGTTATTGTTGTATGAAAACTGAAGTTCTGCATTCAAGCCAAAACAGGTGTTCAGAGATTAGCTCTATGGTTGTTGACTATTTTGGCTTTTCATCACAAAGTTGCTTAAGTATGTCCCATATTATATCTGCCTTTTGTCAGCTGTAAAATATTATAATGTTGTCTTTTATCTGGCTGTGCATAATTAGAAGGCTTGCAAAACCCATTATCATTTTCCAATGACATTTCTCAAACCACCGTTTATGATAGTTGTGTACTTGCTCTCTTTTCAAGCATCTCAGAATTTTAACAGAAGTGACAAAAAGCATCTATTATCTGATGTAGAAATTGTACTTACTTGGACCATTGTTTTGTCAGAGTACATCAATTCAATTGTCCGATGTATTCTAGATATACTTTCTTGTAAATCTAAAAGAAAAATAAGAAAAGAAGTTCTCTTCCCTGAGACTGTATAAATGTGCAAGCATACGTCTTTATTTTTTCTCATTAAAGGCTCAAACAAGGGTACATTTCACATTTGGTGCATCTGCTTAACTACCTACAGGCCAAACGCTAAATCTCAGATGAGAAAGAAAACAATGATTTGTGATCCACTGTTGCTCCTTCCCTAGAGCTCAACCAATCCCACCCATGCTGGAACAACTACTACTCTGGTTTTCCTCAGGGCATCAAAACTGACCATAAGGTCTACCCACTCCAAAAATCCTTTGCTCAGAAATTTGCTGAATTCGTCCTAATTGAAGGGGCCACTCTATCCTAAACACCTCTGCAGAACACCAAATTACAACGCGCGGGCCTAGCCCACTATCACACTGACAGCTAAAACGCATTTGCGGATGGTCCTTCGGCATGGGTCCCACTTCCATTTTGCTCTATGCTCCCCCAATACCTTGCACACAGAAACCTTTGCTGAAACGTCTGTGCACGTTACGCTCAATGCCTAGTTTGCTTCTTCAGTTTATAAACCTCCAGCCTACTAAGATGTATAACTGACTGACCTTCCTACGTGCTAGAGATAAGTTTAGAAGTACGAAACAATTCAACACACACATGCACATTAAGGCTACTTCCCCCCCTTCCCACTTCCACAAGTCCTTTCCAACTGCAACTACATTCTCCAGCTTGTAGCAATACCTCTAGTGTCGTTTTCTACTTCAGTCCTCCAGCGATGTAGACAGCCTTCTAGGACAGAAAGCTCTTCCTCAGTGATGTGCCTTGGTGCTGGATGCATTGGCAGATCAGGAGGAATTCGTGATTGTGTGAATGGTTTATGTATTACTGATCTTTGTACAGGAGATGTGCTTGGAACATCTGAAGAGGAAGGCCCCTGCTGCTCTATTGTGCTGCATTCATTCAAAACATGAAATACCAAAATTGAATCATCACGTATACAAACTAAAGTCTGCACTATAAAAATAAGCTTCTCATCTGAATACAACAATTTTAAAGGTAATTTTCTACAGATCAGTCCAAGAAAGGTACCTAAAATATCAATACAAAAATTACTACATAACTTCTGAAAACTTTGTAGTGTACTATGTCAGCACAATAACAACTCTGGTTGCTATTATCAAAGATACAGGAATTGGATCAGTCAAGCCACAGTCTGCTGTACTTGAAATGCTATTCAACACTTTGAAATAATGTCACACAAGTAATTGCTGTGGTTTGAAACATTTACTGCCAAACTGCAGAGAGAAAAATTGCAGCAGCTTATCTTATGGCCTATTGACCATAAAATCCAATAAATCCAAGTTCTGTGTTTAATAACTTTTTCATGTCTTATATCGAGTTGACTATCTTTTCCTGATCACCTACCTACAGGTTATGTTAACTGAACAGCAACAATGAAAGAGCCTCTAATATTTATGTCACACTGGGAATTTAGCAACAAACCGTCTAGACTTGTTCCAAACAAGGATTGCAATTCAAACACAAAAGTGGCCAACTTATGAAAATTCTGTGAGAGAAGTAGAATATTAAAAATGAAAATCTGTTACAGATTTTTCTCCTCCCATCAATACCATGACATACATGTAATCTGAAGCATAACATGAATCTGAAGACTTTTCTAGCAATCCACTGTTTATTTACTTTGGGTATGGCATCATGATACAGCCTGAGGAACCTGGAGTCTTCAGTAGTTCAGCAAGTTGTCAGAACATTAAGACCTTACAATGTCACTCCACGTGTGTTTATGCTTCTACAGGTTGGCAAAAAAGTCATAATACTTGCATTTTTACAGAACAAACTTTCTACACAGGAATTTGAACAAAGTGTAGAACTTTTGATATTGTATGTCATGCAATCAATGGTATATTTTAAAAGCTTTTCTTCTCTTATCAATCACCAGTAGATATGCTGGCATTATATCAGTAAAACATTTGAAATCTTTTAAAAGCTTCTTAGACTCATTTACTTCACTTCTCTGAAGTACGAAGATAAACATCTTGACTGAACCAGAACCTAGAACTCTGCTTCCTGAATGCAGTATAAAGAGTTCTGTTATAAATTGTTAGTGTTCATCTAGCCAAGTCCTATCCTAATTTTCACTCTACTTTATTAGCTAACAGTTACTAGCTTCAATAATGAGAAAAAGAACATTTTTGGACATTTATCTCCCCATAACTTTGGCTATTCTCATTTTAAAAAGTCAAGCCATTAGGTTCCTGACAATCTCAGTCAGAAATGTAAGGAGCAAAGCAGAAGAGTTTAACTCCCAGGCAAAAAGTAAAAGAAAGTCTACACCAGAAACCTGGAAGCTCCGCAGCACATACATGCTGCCCAAATTCAGATTCTTAAAACAATATAGGCCACTTGGGAACCAGTAACCTCTTCAGACATTGTGTTTATTTGGAAACATAGGTGTCCTTTCAAGTAAGCAAAGGACAACGACCTGCTGTTTAAAAAACTACACAAGTATTGATGTTCAGGACCATCAAGCACTATAGTTCCTGTGTTTTGTTTGAAAACGGTAGTTCTCCATCTAAAGAAGTTCTTACAAGCACATTAGACAACCCCAGATTATTAAGATTTTGTTTGATTTATTTTTAAGTCTGTCATGCTAAAAAATACTTCTAGGAAGGGAGCAGAAACTTTACACTATAACCCTTACGAGATGCCTTGTTGTATTAATCCCATGAATGAAACAGATTTCTTCCCCTCTTCCTCAGCTGTTGGGTTTGCACTGAGCAGATCACTTGTGTCTCACCCTGGGAGGAGAGTGACGAGGCAGCCCTTACCTGGGCGAGGTCTGGGCAGGCAGCGTCCCGCTGGAGGGGGCACTAGCACCCAGGTCATCCACTGGAGATGTGCACACCGGCTTGCTGGAGGCAAACTCCAAGGCATACTGCAGGACATCTACCAAGGGGAATCGTTTAGGACCAGAACCATAGCTTAAATATCTGTTAACCATAAAATGCATTAATGCCATCACTCACATATACAAAAAAAAAAAAAAAAATTAAAAAAAAAAAATTGAACAAAAAGTTTTTTTTTTCTGGTTAACTGCAATTAAATAAACAAGCCTTTTCTAGAAAGTTTCATACATCACAACTACCACACTTACAGAGTTTACAAGGGAAACAGTAAAAGAAGAGAGATACTGCAGTGAAATTGATAGCAAATAACTATACACAAAGTGTGCTGTTGAAAGGAGTTATTCTGTTCTACATAGCCCATAACATTATTTGCATTTACGCTGGGAACAATTATCTATAGTACCGTTCTAATCTCTGTTGTAAAACCGTGAGATACTCTTTGAGTCTCTTGATTTCATCCCGTTTAATTCTTGTTATTTCTCTGTTTTTGTGCATATACCTGTAAAACATGAAAGTTACAAAGAGACAAAGAGACATCAGTCCGTATTATTGTATTATTCCAACAGTGAAACTAAGGTCTGTATCCCTCAGCCACGCTACTTAGTGCTAAAAAAAAAAAACAAAACCACAAAACTGTCACCTTGTTTTACCTAAAACATATGGAGCAGTAAAACAGACCTGAGAAGTAAATGGTAAACCAATTAAGCCCGTACCTGCCCCCTAGCTTCATCCCCAGTGTTAAAAGCTCTGTTCATACCATGGACGTGTCTTATAGAACGCTTCTGAATTAAGTGGTTTTAGTAGCAGCCAGGTAGCAATACTCTTGTTTCATTGCTTAGGCTCACAAACAGCATTTAGTATCTGACTGAAAGCCACGATGGTAGTTCACCTCTACATACAGACATCAAGCACTGATGCTGCAGATCCTTACATTCTGAGTATCTTCAAATCATGTAGTCTATCTAGAACACCATGAAATCTGACTTCTCACCCCCCTTTCCCAAACTGACCAATAAACTTTGCAAAACAGTGACATTTTTCAGAGTATTTTGCCTGTGTATACAACTACCTAGTAATAAGTTAAAGACTGAAGTGTAAGCAGGTCATGGCATGATGTAGGAGTATATCTTAAATTGTTATCTATGTGTATTTTCTGAAACAGTCACTGAAATCCACGAAATTACAACTCTTTCAGATAGAACAGAAATTTACTGTGAGTTAAGCGAGTATGAGATACACTAGAAACTTTACCAAACTCATGAGATTATATTTATACTAAGATTTTGTTGATAATATTATACTGTACCTGTCCAGATATAAAATTGGAGGAAATTCTAATTTGTTGTGTATCTTCTCTGGTCTCCCCAAAGCCTGATTAAATTCAAATCTTGATAGCTCAAAAGTTAAGACTGGAGGAAGCTCAGTGAACCAGTGCTGAACAAAAGAGAAAACCCCACAATGAATGCCTTTCAATAACAGAACTTCAGTAATCATTGTACAATACTTGCACACGGACATTGCTATGGGAGAAATTGCTTTCAGAGAGTGGGTCAGCATAAGCTTTCTGAAGCTTCCATCTTTCAACTTCACTGAAAACGGAGATCATTTGTCACCCATGCACATCAGAGCATTTCAATTCACCTACTGCTAACTGTGTTAAAGCAGAGCAGGCAGGAAGGCTTCTTCCTTTCACTTTCATCTCGCTGGTACTAAAAGCGGTCAACACTTGAACTTCTCTGCCTTGCCAATTGTTCTATTCTCCTTTAACTCTCAATGGCCAGTGAAAAACTTGTTTATACTTTATGAAGTGGTCTTCCCTCTAGTTCCCTCAGATTCGAGTTTCTGATCCTTTCATTCACCCGATAGCACTCAAAGTTTCTAATGACCTCCTCATCAGTAAGTGCTCTGTGCTTAGTTAGACAAGTGCTCTCTGTGCTGTAAAACTGGTACTTTTTCTTGAAATATCCTTTGTACAAATAACATCTCTTGAAATTTCTTCTCATGTCTTTAATGCCTGCTAACCTGTCCATGGACCAACCCACATTATTATCACCTTATCCCAGCTTTCTTTGGGTTTTCAAAAGGGGTCCAGCCTTAGTCTCTTTTTATGCTTTGCTTCTCAGTAAACCCAACTACAGGACAAATTCAGCTCTATCTCCAGCATTAGAGTTCCTTTTTTTCCCTCCATTCCCCAAAATAAAAATCATAGTCTATGCATTTATACATGTCTAATATGTTCTGAATATCTAACCATCAAGTTGAGCTGCTTGTGGCTGCTGTAGGCATGATCACCACACAATTTTGATGCCAACGCCCAATGCATTTGACTCAGGGGCTCATTTCAAGCTCTCTGTCCAGTGAACCATCTTGAATATTCTTTTCATATAATACCTCCAAGACAGGCTTTTCTTCCTTTGTTCATGGCTAAAATTCTGGCCTAGGTTCTAGGGTATTTACTATTTCACATCTCAGTGCAATGTTTCCTCTCTTCTCCCTTTGCCCAGCCTTAGCAAAGGATCTTGTCACACTAACAGCTATCCAGGACATTGCTGAATTATCCTAGTTCATTGCCTTCAGCATCACTCCTCTTCCTGCATGCAAAACGACGAACCCATTTCACTTGCCTTGGTAATAATAAAGGAATGTTTTCTAGATTAGAACTTAATGTTACCTTTCTCATTTTGCCACTGTTGTCAATATGACTATTTCACTTTATTTTCACATGCTAAGAAGCTAAACTGATAACAACCCAGACACCTTCACAGAGCTCAAAGTTTAACACTCTAGAACAGTATGACTAGCCTTCCGTCCCCTGTAGAAAGAACCATTTTGAACCATTAAAGGTTAAAAAAACAAAACCAGAAAAAAAAAATCTGACATTTCTAGTCAAGCATTAACAACTGAACTGACATTTTATGCATGAATGCATAGTTTTTAACTGCAAGACAGCCTTCAGTCCATAAGATGAACAATCTTGTTCTCATTGTACCTACATACAAGATTTCACCTTGCTTAAAGAAATTAAACTTTGAATTGTGCCATGATATTTAAGTGATTTTTCTTCTTCTAGTTATATTTCAGAAAATATACTTATTATAAGAAGCCATTTATACAAGTGCTGGAATTTAAAAAAAAAAAAAAGCAATTGAAGCACCCTGGGAGAGAAGAATACATACAGTAAGATGTGTAAATACATTTGAAAATGTCTATGCTTGAAAACATATACATGTTTGTTAACATCTAATTTGGTTGATCAATGTTTGATAATCAATAGCTGACCAAAAAAAGAGATTGAAAAAGTGGTGCTATAAAACTTTTGTTGATAACACAAAATTGGAAATACAACTTCAGATTGTAGGATGATTTCAGTATGCATCACTACGGTTAGTAATTAAGCCCTGTGCGTATGTTGAGATGATTAAAGGCAGCGATATTTCATTATTGCAGAAGACTGACATCAAGAAAGAAACTATACCTGAACTTTTTGATTCTCTTTTTTGAAGAGAGCCCTGCCAAAGAAAAATGTTGGGCATATATATGCATGCCAGCAAAGAGGGGATATGTCAGAGCACATCTCTTTGTTCTACAATTACCATCAGTTCAACTACCTCTTTTCCCTAATCTGTACAAGAAATTTCATTCATCACCTTATCTCAACATCACACACTGCCTACCCCACTTCTTAGTGGGGGTCCACCTTAATCCCTCCACCCGTGCCTGCAGCATGCTCTGACATTTGGCAAGACTTTTGCTCTAGCAGCAGATCTACTGGGACGAACAGCAGACCTTAAGAACAAGTGTTGTCTGTCCACCACAGTGAGCAAAGGAGAGGAGAATTGTCCACAGTAGTGGGCAAAGAGGAAGATGCTGGGAAAAGCCAGTAAAAGCGGAGAGGGGAAGAAGGGTAGGGTGCTGAGGTATTACAAGACAGAGCACAGACGAATAAGAACTGTTCTTAGAAGCAATGGTCAAACAGGCAGCTTGCACATGCTGTTTACAGCATGGCACAGGGCGGTAAGTCAGTAAGAGCAGTGGTCAACTACCACAGGACATTATAAACATGACCTCTCTGGAGATCAAATACCAGCAACAGGTGGGAACCAGCCTGTGCCAATCACTGTAAGCAGTGCTGTAATACAAAAAGATGATTCTCTCAATACAGTAGAAGAGATACAAACCCCTAAAACTAACAATCCAATTACACCAGACATCAGAACATGCAGAGCAATAAATAGTGGTCACAAAACAAAAACAAAAGAACTCCAGTGAAAAATAAAGAGTGTTACAATAACATCCCAAGAGAAGCCCACAGGAGCATTCAACTCACCTCCTGACCAGACTTTGCAGAGTTTTCTGAATGGAGAGATTCAATCTCCCCTTCAATCATTGCAGCTTCTAGGCACTCATGCAGATCTTTAAAGCCATTAACCTGGAGTGGGTACTGGCCAAACATTTCTGTGTTTTCAAATTTTTTACCTTCACATAAGAAATTAAACAGTTAAGGTTTTAGGAACAATCATTTACCTTTGAAAAACAATTAAAAAAAAAAAAACAGAACCACCACCAAACAAACAAAACTAGCTCACCTGGCCTAGTCTACTGAACAATATTCACATTTTCTTATGGAGCAGTTCACTTACATGTATGAAAAGAAGGTACTTGAACAGTCGCTCGAATGTAACACTGAAAATGACTATATTTTTCTCCTTAATTTTTTTTTTATTTTGTTTCTGCATGTATTGGTAACAAAGAAAACTCAAAATGTTTTATATGTGTAAAACTCTGGTGCCAAGTCAAAGTCCTCCTCTTGCAAATAGCAGCTGAGCAATACAACCCTCCACTGTATCATCGAAGTCAGTGGAATTGCTGGTATGAAACTGCCCTTTGTACAAGTACATTTTGCAAAAATAAACCACAAAAGAGAACATTCATGATTTCTGTCCTGAAAACAAGATCATAATTTGGTAACAGTGTATGAAGATGTAAGCTCAAACATAAGAAGAAATATGAGTGACAAGTAATTTCAATTTAAAATTTTAATTTATTTCATTCTAAAGTCAGTAACAAGTCGTCTTGCATCAGCCAGTTTCTTTTCTTTGGTTTATTTTTTCATTATATCTCCTCCATCGAGATGAGAATGTGAAGGATTAAAGTACCCAAATGCAAAGGAGTGAGAATGCTAGCTAGTAGCAAGGAATCCGGAGAACAGTTTTGAAGTCTGACAACAAAGCATTAGATGCATTGTTCCAGGCCATGGAACAACCTGGAAGCCACTTCAAAGATTATAGCTGCTTCATTCAAAAGCATCTCAAGAATCATTCACTCTTGGGATGGGGACTGAGTAAGCAACATTAAAAATGCTTTCACAGCTGCTGGCCTCCTGGAAACAGAGAGCACTGCAATTCTGCAAATTATATCCAGATAAGATAAAGGGAAGCTTGTTCTACACCTTCTGACTCCTCAGCACACTCTCTGACACTGCCCTTGAGCAGGTGTCCAATGGTTCCTTGTTTTCAAGGAGCAATACTTTTAAGAAGGTGAGTTATCCATTCCAGAAATGCAGAACAAAACACAATAAATGAAATTTTAAATTCTGTTAAATGAAGCAGAGCATGAGAGACTAGCTCTGTGAAATGCAGTCACTTGTCTTCTGCACATCATTACCAAGTGGCAAAAATGCCCTGAAAATCAGGTCTTGCAATGATTTTTGCTCAGGATCTCCCCTTAATTTCTATTATATTTCAGGACATACACTCTACTCCTGGAAGGTATCAAAATGGTCTTTCTGGATTGCTGAAGTTCACTACATTCAGTTTCAGCCTCATATTCTCAGGACAAACTTTTTGCCATACACTGTAGGTGCATTCTCCAAGTGTATTTCTGCAGACAGCTAAAATGTTACAACTGTATCATTCACCTGTGTACTTAGACAAGCACTGAACATACACCAGCACAGAAGTCCAAGTAAACTCAAACACATACCTTCAAGTACACCAACTGCTAGGAATCGTCCGTAAAACAACTCCACCATTGGGTTCTTTGGTTTCTCTCCATCCCTGAAAACAGAAAGTGTGTTAGTGCAAGATCACACAAAGCCACAAAAATTTACAAAAATATGAGTAGAATATTTTGAATTCATTATGGAAATGCTGCCTATTTTACTTAGTTACAGTTCATTAAGTTTTGTACTTTCCTCTAATGGCAATAATGATTCGCATATTTGCAGTGGTAAGTACAGTCTGAAAATTAAGTTTCAGAAGTGCTTTGTTCCAGGAAAATTTATGTTAATCAAATTCAAAATCAAATTCAATTCATGAGTGGTTAAATTGTACATAGCTCTTGTAAAAAACTATTTCTTCCGACACTCTAGAAACAATTATATATATTTAAAAGACAGTTTACAGATGCTCACTTACACAAATTGAGCATTTATCTTCTGAAAAGGGAAACAGGAGCAAAGTTATGAAGAATTTAAACTATGGTATTGAAAAGTAAAACTGCATTCAAGTGAAAAAAAGTCTAACATTACTGACAATACATCTCTCTATTGTTTAGATATTTTGGACTTTTTTCAGCAAGATTTCCAATACTAAAAAAGATGGTGAAAAAGAAAATTCATGGAAAATTGAAGGTACCAGCATATATGGAAAATTACGTTTTAACTAAAACAAGCTACAGAGTTGGATCTTTCTTCAGCCATACAGTTAGAAGTGGATTTTGGTTTGGTAGGTTTGCTTTTTCGTCATCAAAATATTCAATGTAAAGAGCTAGAAAAAAATTCTTACCTCTCTTCTTCAGCTTTAATTTGGAAGGCATCTTCTAACCAATCTAATAATTTGTGTGTAAATTCACTAACATCTTGCTGTTGGAAAATATTAAATGATCAGTAAGCGTTCACATATATTACACGATACAATGAAGAATACACCTTACACAATCGGCATAGCAGCATTTCCCCCTACAAGAACTCCAAAGTCACACTACTCCTAAGACTATGCCATGACTGTTTTCTTATGGGTAGCTCTTGGAGCACATTAATGCTCTAGTGTTCCTCAGCCTTTAGAGTGCCCTGTGATCATTATTACTTGAGCTCAGCTTTCATATCATGGCATTTCAAAGGTATCTTATGAATCTCATTGTTCAAACCCTTTGGTATCTAACAAGTGGAGACTAATATTACCTTTCACCAAGCACTAACTTCAGCATGTTGTTGTCATTAAATACCTTAACCATACAACCTCGTGGGAAAAATAAAGCTTCTAAAGAAACAAAGTGTTTCTCAGAAAAGCAAAATATACCTGCTGTGATTTAGGCAAGATCCCTGAATATTAGGGCCCATCAAACCAAATTGTATACTTGGACTATACGGGCCTAGATATACTACTTTGAGATCGGAAGAATAAAACTCTTTCAAAAAACACAAACTTAGAATTTAAACTAAGCCCTAAGAGCAAGGACATGGGACTTCTAGGTATCAAAAATGACATTAGCTACTTCACTTTGAGGTTTCTAAAATAATAAGAAGAAAGTGTACTGAATCTGGTAGTCATGCTGCCAGGAATTACTTACTAATTTCATTTTTTATTTTTATTTAAATAAAGGTTACTGGAGATCACATAATATTAGAAAAAAATCTCAAAAAGATTGATAATTAGAATTCTCTTTTCAGTACCTGTGGACATTTTCGATTTTTGGTTGTCCATTTTAAGTATTTCCTATTGCTAGATGACCATATGGGAGCATGCATAATTTTGAATAAAAATACATAGAAATTACCTGTTGGGAATCATTTGATTTAAAAGCATCTTTAAGAATTTCAACCGCTCTCGATGGGTCGACATATTTTCTCTTTGAACCAACTAGAAGTGCAAACAGGTACCTCAATTCACGCATGAAAGGCAGATTCCTATGTTCCTGTATTTGAAGAAGAATTAAAAATATTTAACAAAGCAGTAACAAAAATACTGTTTACAAAAGCACTACTGAAAGAACTGAGCATATATTCTGCCAATCATCATACTAATATTTAAGCTTACTTGCAGTACTACCAAGGTTGTGTTGCCTGCCTTTTACTTGTCAGTTTTACCACAGAACCACAGACTGATTGAGGTTGGAAAAAACCTCTGGAGGTCATCTTGTCCAACACCGGTGCTCAAGCAGGGACACCCAGAGCAGGCTGCCCAGGACCTTGTTCTCCAAGGTGGGCAACTCCACAACCTCTCTGGGCAACCTGTGCCAGTGCTTGGTCACCTGCACAGTAAAGAAGTGCTTCCTGACGTTCAGAGGGAACCTCCTGTATTCCAGTTTGTGCCCATTGCCTCTTGTCCTGATTACAAAATAATGACCTATTTACAAAATAGCATAGCTCTCTACATTATAGGAAAGAAAACTACACTTCAAAAACTGAAAGGTCCCTGAAACCACATCTAGATGTGGCTGTTTAACTTGAAGTAAGGCTGAATGGACAAATGGACAACCTAAGCTGCGTTTAAGACAGAACGGTTAATCCCAAAGACCTACTACTAAATATTACACTCCCAGGGCGACAAGCCCGACTTCTCTATGCTTATTTCTATTAGGCTTGTGACCCCACTTTTGCATGTCTTACCATGAATCTTATTTGGCAGCCACACAGCTGATATACATGGCTTACAACCACCTTGGAGACAGAGAGGGGAAAAAGAAAAGAGATACCTTCTCCCTATGGAATAATCTACAGCATTTCAGTTTTATAAGAAAAATATTTTTTCCATAAGACCTTTGTATTTCATTATCAGGTATTATTTATCCCTACACTTACCACTCAAATCTGATACAACAAAAGCTAAGTTCATTGGATAAACGATGATGGAGTAAAGCTATTTACAATTACTGTGTGCATCTGATACACTGAGCAAAAGAAAAAAATTGAAGTTGAATGAATTATTAAAAACAGAAGAATAATGAGATAAGAAATAGCATGTAAGCTTTATCTAATGTAAGAAAGCTGAAAACATACAAGTTCCTCAAGGAACACAGCATATAGCCCTACCAGCCTCTACACACAGAGACTTTACAAAGCCTTAAGTAACATACTGCAAAAATATGCATCGATTTTGTTGAATTAGTATCCCTCTATACCTCCAACAGAGTTACTTGTGAGCCTATGCACTATCTAGTATAAGTTTATTTTTCACTGAAGACTCTGAATTTACAAGGTGTAAATAGATCATTATTATTTCTCTTAACAGAAATAAGAGAAATAGCCTGCTTTCCTAACTTAAAAAAAAAAAAAAAAAAGATTGGCTAAGAAGGCTAAAGGTTACAAGCAGCATGATTGGGAAAACACTGTGCAGACTTTCTTCCCTTTTCCTACTGTTGGTGCNTTTTTCCAAAATTAAAAAAAAAAAAAAAAAAGTATTGTCTATGGAGAATATGTAGTTCTTTTTCTGGTTTCCAGAAAAGAAGCAGAAGAAATACTTTCTGCCTGTATAATGAAAAATGTGTAAATAGAAACACAATCAGCCACACCATAGATTAATCCACAGGTTTAATGCTGTGGAGTCTGGATATCACTCTTACTCCTAAGCAGATAGCTGACACACACTTGTAAAATTAAAACCCATGTAATATCCACTTGTAGTTAGAACAAAGTACCATTCAAACATAGCACAGATGTCAGATGCTGGTCAAACCAGAATTACTCGATGACAAACATGCTTATCAAAGAGCAGACTTGTTTAGTCATTCCCATGTCAATCACAGAATCACAGAATCA
>VXAL01006084.1:0-10616 GCA_013399475.1 Chauna torquata
GGACCCCCACAACAAGCGTCCTGTAAAGTAAATTATTCTTTAAGGTAGATGAGAAGAAATTCATACCTGAGGAGCAATAAATATTCAGAACTGTTTTTCTGATTTGATTAGTAAAAGTTCATACTGAAAATTTAAAGCATATTCACTTTTCAAATAACTTGTCTCCTAGCCATTTCACTTTTGCACATATATATGCATATACATATGCATCAGACTATAGGGAATTCTGATACAGTGATACTGATAAGTAATTTAAGATTATCAGAGGTTTTTTCATCAAGTAGAAAGAAATTGCAGAGGTAAACACTAATCTGACATTCCTTGTTATGTGTCTAAATATTTTTTCAATTTTCTTTTTCTTTTGTGTAAGACAAATTCAGGGAGTATAAAAAAATAGTGATGTGCTGCCATTATTTTTGCAAGGGTTTCCCTGAAAAATCCCTTTCTATTCTGTAATTACACATTCACCTCAATGGAGTATTCATTTTCAGATAAGGTGTGTAAGGAATTAGAAAATGTTTTGTTATTGAAATAAAAAAATCTTTCTCATATCTCTAAACAAAGAAATGCATCACAAAAAAAAAAAAAAAAGAGAGAGACAAAAAAAGAAGAAAAAAGAATTCACCAACAGCTCTTACTTTGAATGCTTTGTTATTTTTTTTGCTTAGAAATAATAGTTTAGGGTAGCACATTAGCAGATTTCTGCCTGCTTGCATTTCTTTCTTTCTTTCCTTCTTTTTTTTTTTTTTTTTTTTTTTTTTTTGAACAGCAACTTTGAATTTTTCATAAACGGATTTATGATTAAAAAACACTTCATTTTAAATCTCTTCTTCTTCAGAATCCCAGAGACTTTCCTTATTATAGCAAAATATAGGGAAAGGAAAACCTATAAAAGATAATGTAATTTGTCTACTCATTTTTTTCCGTCAATATTATTTTCAAGCTCCTCCTTTTTTTTTGCACTCCAGCTAGCTATTTCAAAAATATTTCTTCTGAAAAAATAGGACATTAAGTGTCTTCCACAGAAGCTGTAACCTATACTTCATGTTACCTTTAGTCCTCAAGCCATACTATTAAAATATCTGCGAGCACAACTTAAGTCAGTATAGATTAGGCCAATTTTTGTGGGCCTTGATGGTAAGCATCTTTGACACTTTCTCCACTTCTGAGCACAGAGTTAAAAGATCCCAGTAAAACACTATTTAGGGCTAGTATATGAGAGACAAATACTGACATCTGACACATAACCATCCTGATAACCTTGCCATTCAATCCAAAGAGAAAGGTGAAGCTGGAAGATAAAGTCAGATCTAGCTGATCCATCAAAGTCTGAAGCTTTGGGGCATTTTCACATAGAACTGCTAGCCTCTTTTTCTTATTGCCTCTGCTCTGACTGCCTTCTTCCCCTCTAGATGTACAGGCTCTCAACAGAAGGGGTAAGATGGTCAGGCAGGAGAAAAGAAAAACAACCCAATGGAGCTGTATTATTCCCTGCCATGGGCTCTGTCATGGTTTTGGCTGGGATAGAGTTAATTTTTGTCATAGAGGCTCACACAATGCTGTGGTTTGGATTTTTGATGAAAACAGTGGTGACAACACACCAATATTTTTAATTGTTGCAGAGCAGTGCTTACACAGAGCCAAGGACTTTTCTGCTTCTTGTGCTGCCCTGCCAGCGAGGAGGCTGGTGGTGCACAAGGAGCTGGAATGTGACAGGACCAGGACAGCTGACCCAGACTGACCAAAGGGATGTCCCATACCATGTGGTGTCATGCTCAACAATAAAACTGGGGTAAAGAAGGAGGAAGGTGGGGGACATTCAGAATGATGGTGTTTTTCTTCCCAAGAAATAATTATGTGTCATGAGCCCTGCTTTCCTGGAAGTGACTGAACACCTGCCTGCTGATGGGAAGTAGTGAATGAATTCTGTGTCTTGCTTTGCTTGTGAGCACAGCTTTTGCTTTACCTAGTAAACTGTCTTTATCTCAACCCATGAGTTCTTGCACTTTTCCTTTCTGATTCTCTCGTCCATCCCACCTGGGGAGAGTGAGTGAGTGGTTGTGTGGTGTTTAGCTGCCTGCCAGGGTTAAACCACAACAGCTCTTTTCCCAAAGAGGCAGGTTTTCCATCCAGTATGCCAGCATGGCCAGAAGAGACAATTAAGCCTTTTATGTTCGATAGGCCAGCAGACTGGCTGGTCCTTTATCAATTTCTATGGGAAAAAACTTGAGCTTGAAAAATAAACAAGTCTCACACCATAAAAATCTCATTCATTATTGTTCTTCAGTCAATGAAATGTTAATCAAATGAAAACATTCCTACAGCATGAAGTATACAGAAATTGCATTAACTGACTTATGCAGTCTATGGACAATTTATTGTCTATTAACTCTTCATGACTCCTCAGTGGGAAACATTAATATGTCTACTTCATGGCCTAAAAAGTAGCACTTAAAGGAAAAAGTCATCATGAAACCAATATCATTCAACTTACATTGCAATTTTTAAACTGTAATTTATTGTGGAAATAAATTGTAGTCCAGACTACAAGCATTCAAATCTGACCATTTCAGAACCTTTCTTATGGTGAAATAATAAAGAATTAAATAGCTGTTATAGGTAGTATCTTTAGGAATCATTGTTTTGTAAGCATAGATTTCAGTTATCCTTAGACCACTTTCTTATTGCAATAAATTTCAAATCAAAGCTTAGAGATAAATGTTGGTATGACTGTGCAATCATCCTCATTGTCTTATCCATATACAAAGAAAAGATTGTGTTCATATTTAATCATACAGTAATGCTGTTGTATAAACTTCATTTGAAAGCTTTTGAGTTCATTATTTCATCCCTGGGAAAGGACTGTGAAATGTCCAAACATTAATTACAATACATCACTGATTTCAAAACCATACTACGTCTTTAATACAACAAGTTATGTATAATATATTTTCTTTTTATTGTTTTAACTTGGAGCAAGTTATCATTTATATAGCAGACAGTGTGAGAATACTCACTTTAAAAAGAGCAAAGTGTGTGGAGGTTATTTTGCCTATGATCAGTTACAGTACAGTCAGTGATATGAGAACTGCCAGCCCAAAGTATAAACTCTGTAACAACAGTCAAGTGTCTACGCAGCAGTAGTTTGCAGTGACAAAACTGTTAAACACACCTGTATTATTCACAAAACTTTATTCTCACCCTTCAGGAGGAAAACACAGGAAAACTTTGTAAAAAGACTATCAAAGGTACAAAATGCTTATAAAGAAATTGTGAATTAAAGAGGAAAATGCACACCAAGAAACTATATTGTTATTAATTCCATACAGAGACAAAGGAATATGTGTGTATTCATATAGATATATATATTACACATATAAAATATTTTCAAAGCATCAAAGAAACATGAATGGTATTTATATTATATTTGGATACTACATAGATGTATGGTATATATAACCTGACTAATGGAAAATATTACTGGTACCTTTTCTAAAATAGCAGTTTCTGTAACATTTTGCCTTGAAGAGATCTGTGTATCAGCTATTTCAGGACAAGTACATGAAATTTAAATTTGAAAGAACTCCTGGCAACAACGTTAATTTCAGCTATTTGAAGTAAAAGGAAAATACTCCCATGACAGGCAGATATAATTTTACTATTTTATTTGAATTAAAGACAAATAATTATGGAAAACAACAGAATTATTGTGCTGAATGTGTTTTTAAACTATATAACATGAAATGGAGTACCAAGAAAAGCCTAAAACAGCTGTGTTACATATTTCAAGCAAGACATGAAAATTAGATGAAGTACATTGAAAATGAGTGGGGCCACAGAGTATTATAGATATTGATACACAGCCAAAATAGGAAGTTTTGACAGTGAGTCTTCACATCCCTGAAGCTTGGCAAGCTACTAGATGTACCTTGCTCTTTTTTTTCATGGATTCTTAATTTAGCTAAAGCAATCCTGCAGCCTTTTTTTCATGTCTATAGAATAGTCCATGCAATATACCAAATATTTAACTGAGTTCAGCAGCTGCAAGCTAGACTACATTTTAATAGAATTTAACTCCCAATAGCATTTCATTAAAAATATCCATATTTTCAGGGAAGCTCATCATGCTGGATGTAATAAACTCCATTCTGCTGTATAAAGCCTGCTCTAAGACCCTTATGAAATTTAATAGCAAATGATAACCTTTCAACAGAGTCTCACAGAACACTTAATGATAATGCTATATCAGAAAGTGAACATTGGTAAGTTTAAAGTGGAAGACTAGCCCTTATCTATTTATCTAATAAAATGTATCATCACTTTTTCTTTCACCACCTTTCTGTAGAAATCAATACATCTGTAAATTCACTCTGCATTTTTAACAGGTACAATTTGTTTTCTACAACTTTTTCATGTTCTGCATCAGGAAACTCTTGCCTGAGTTGAATGCATGTATTGCTTGTGAAGGAGAAGCTAGAGAAAGATGTCATGGTCTGTATCATTACTTTGACAGAAAAGTATTGAAAACTGCTTTCTGCTGAGATGTGGTTTTAATTTTCCTATTTAAATCTGAATTTAGAAATGTTGACAGTAGATAAGTGGATGAAATTATTCATTTATTCACAATTCTGTAAATACATGGAGTATTTCTATTATTATTCCCTCTGTGTTTTTTGTTTGTTTGTTTGTTTTGTTTTGTTTGTTTGTTTGTTTGTTTCCTGCTGAAGCTACTGCTTAAGGACTCTGTTCCTTCTCAGATAAGGTCCATGTTTTGCCAAGTAAAACTATATCTGGCAGGTGTCTGTAAAGATGTAGTGTAAACATGCATAACTGAATTGACTTCTCAAATGGCCATCACAACAATAGAAGAGAGAACCAAAATGGCAAGCAGATTTAAAAGAGCAGAAGTCAGTATACTGTCAGCCTTGTCTATATTGTACTGTTCTGTGTACTTGCAGCCTTCCTTCACTCCCAAGGTCACTCAAGCATGTAATAAGTAGATTTTCAATGAGTTGGAACTTCCTGCATTAGTTAATGTTTTGACATGTTTTTCTGCAGCAGTGCAATCAGGGATTTTCTAGCTTTTTCCTAAGTAGTTGCAGTGATAAAGTAAATGCAAATTATTCGTGCAGCTACAAAAACTACTTCATCTCCTTAGTTTGCTCATCCAGTGTTTTCCATGTTTTCACATGACATCTAGTAATTTCAAATGTACCCGTTTTATGCTTCTAAATTGCCACAACGTATGCTGTCGTTGATATTATAACACAAAAACATGTTACAATTATCAAGTTTCAGTCATTGGTTGCTTTTGTCAATATAAGAGGCAGTTTGAAAGCAGTATCACTGTTCTAATGAGATTTTGCTCTACTTTTGTTTTTCAAGAGGTCTCATAACTGTAGGGGTCAGGCATAACTTAAGAAGTCTCATAACTGTGGTATCTCAAGCCTAGATTCATAACGGGCCTAAGAAATTGCGGTTCTGCTCCTGTTGTATTCTAAAGCACAAACGATTAAAAGATGTGTCCAACATGTGAAGATCAAGGAATAAAACTTTCCTCAATCTTTTGGATTTCAAGCCTTCATCTTTAATCTCTTAGGAGGATAATAGATCATGTGCTGTTCTGAAGCTGTGAATGATATCTCCAATTCTCTTTCTAAATCCTGTTCCCTAGGCAAAATAAAAATAACAAATCTAAGGTCTGTTAGACAAAAGAAGAGGATATAAAGCAACTAAGACTCGCTCAGGAGAGAGGAGACCTTGGTTCCATTAAGTGCCTAAGGGATTATTTTATATTAAGAGTTAGTCAAAAGAACACATAAATGCCTCTTATTTTTGCCCTGTTCCAGGAACTTGTTCCATCAACCAGTTATTTTCTTTGAGCTAGACAGTAAGTGGTCATTCATGTAGACAGTCTACATTTGAGGGTAAATCAAACTTACAGTCATAATGTCTATGGATCTTTTTATTTACCAGGGATGAGATTATCAAAAGTAGAAAAGTGACATAGCTTCAGCAAAAGTGTTAAAGCACTCCTTTTGCTGGTAATGGGTCAAGCAGGTAATGAAAGAATAGTCTCTAAGCTGGCTGAAAATTGATTAAAGCTCAGGAATTTTCCAGCAAATAAGCTAACTGAGGAGAGGGAAAAAGATCTAGCCCTTTACTGGCACAAGTGATCATTGGGTTTCACAAGGATTCAATATTACTCTAAAACGAAGGGAGAATCAGGTGTTTTAGTGTATATATGAATGAAGCCCTCATAATCCATGAGGAAATGGTTAGTGACCTGCTACACCACTTAGACACACACAATTCTATGGGGCCAGATGGTATCTACCCGAGGGTGCTGAGGGAGCTGGCAGGCAGAAGTGCTCCCAAGCCACTTTTCTTCATTTATCAGCAGTCCTGGCTGTCTGGGGAGGTCCCAGTTGACTGGTGGCTAGCAAATGTGACACCCATTGACAAGAAAGGCCAGAAGGAGGACTCGGGGAACTACAGACCTGTCAGTCTGACTTTGGTGCCAGGGAAGGTTATGGAGCAGATCACCCCGAGTGACATCACGTGACACATACAGGACAACCAGGATATCAGACCCAGTCAGTGTGGGTTTCTGAAAGGCACGTCCTGCTTGACTAACCTGATCTCCCTCTATGACAAGGTGACCCGCTTAATGGATGAGGGAAAGGCTGTGGATGTCTTTAGTAAAGCTTTTGACACTGTTTCCTGGTAGAGGATTATCCCCAATTAAATCAGACATATATGTACTACATATATAGTAGTACTATGTATACTGATAACGCCGTAGAAGGAGCTTCAGCCTACTCTGTCTCTATATAAAACAATTTACTCATAGGTAATATGGTGCTGGATTTTATTCTTAGTTCTTACGTGATGTCTGTTGCTCAACTTCATACCTATTACATAGCCACATAGTAATCTATGTACAGACTATATTCTCCCATAGAAACTGGCTGCTCATGGCTTGGACAGGAATATGCTGCACTGGGTTAAAAACTGGACGGGTGACCAGGCCCGAAGAGTCATGGTGAATGGAGTTAAATCCAGTTGGAGGCCGGCCACTAGTGGTGTCCCCCAGCGCTCAGTAGTGGGGCCACTTCTCTTCAATAACTTTATCAATGATCTGGACGAGGGGATCAAGTGCACTCTCAGTAGGTTTGCAGATGACACCAAGTTGGGTGAGAGTGTTGATCTGCTTGAGGGTAGGCTGGGTAGATGGGCCGAGGCCAACTGTATGAGGTTCAACAAAGCTAAGTGCCGAGTCCTGCACTTGGGGCACAAAAACCCCATGCAATGCTACAGGCTGGGGAAGAGTGGCGGGAAAGCTGCCCAGCAGAAAGGGACATAGGGGTATTGGTCGACAGCTGGCTGAATATGAGCCAGCAGTGTGCTCAGGTGGCCAAGAAGGTCAACAGCATCCTGGCTTGTATGAGAAATAGTGTGGCCTGCAGGACTAGGGAAGTAATTGTCTGTCTCTACTCGGCTCTGGTGAGGTTGCACCGTGAATACTGTGTTCAGTTTTGGGGCCCTCACTACAAGAAGGACATCAAGGTGCTGGAGCATGTCCAAAGAAGGGCAACGAAGCAGGTGAAGGGTCTAGAGAACTAGTCTTATGAAGAGCGACTGAGGGAGCTGGGGTTGTGTAGCCTGNGTGGTTGAGTCACCATCCCTGGAGGTATTCAAAAGATGTGTAGATGTGGTGCTTGGTGACGCGGTTTAGTGGTAGACTTGGCAGTGCTAGCTTAACAGTTGGACTTGATGACTTTGAAGTTCTTTTCTAACCTAAGTTATTTGATGATTCTGTGATTCTATGATTCTATGAAAACAATACCAGGAAGAGGGTTTTCCTGAAACAGCTGGAAAAGCAGAAGCATTCCCCTATGCTTAAAGACTATATGCCAATACTATATTTGCTAACTATTCTAATCATTAAAGTCAGAACAATGCAAAATCCCAACCCCCAAATAGCTATTCTTATAGGCTGTAAAAATAAGTAGATTAAACCGTATCTTACATTTTGCTATGTTTTCATAATTAATGCTGTAATTCTTTTGAATGTATGTAATGTAGTGTATTTAGGTAGTAGATTGTTAAAAGTTACAATGTCAATCAAATTTACACCGACCTGTTGGAGAGAGTCCAGAGGAGGGCAACAAGGATGATCAGAGGGGTGGAGCACCTCTCCTGTGAAGACAGGCTGAGAATGCTGGAGTTTTTCAGCCTGGAGAAGAGAAGGCTCCAGGGAAACCCTATAGCAGCCTTCCAGTACTTAAAGGGGGGTTACAGAAAAGCTGGAGAGGGACTCTTTATCAGGGGTTGTAGTGACAGGATAAGGGGTAACGGCTTTAAACTAAAAAAATGTAGATTTAGATTAGATATTATGGAGAAATTCTACTATGAGGGTGGTGAGACACTGGAACAGGTTGCCCAAGGAAGTTGTGGATGCCTGTACCTGAGAGTGTTCAAGGCCAGGTTGGATGGGGCTTTGAGCAACTTGGTCAGGTGGGAGGTGTCCCTGCCCATGGCAAGGGGGCTGGAACCAGATGATCCTTAAGTGTCCCTTCCAACCCAAACCATTCTACAATAATATGATTCTATGATTCTATGAAATTATCTTTGACAAAAGGTATGCTCCAGCACAATTTTAATAATTAAAGCTATCATAATTTAAGTTTTCAAGTTTTGTGACAGCATTCTATTAATTATTGAGCTTTTTTTTTTTTTTTTTTACCTGAAGAAATAAAAATGTAATCAAACTCTGATTAAGAGTAAAAGAAACTTCCAATTGTCAGCTGAGTAGTGCTTTTTAGCTGAAGAGGACCACAAGAGGACCAGAAGAACCAGTCAGCTTAATTTTGCACTTTTGGAGGCTTGTAGTCAAGAGAACTAATTCATAAATACATTGGGCTCGCTTTTAAAGCCATACTTCCTGTTCCTATCCTTCTTATAACCAGATATTTGACCAAGCCTCAGAGTGGAAAGTTTCACTTTCCTGAAAGTGAGCATGCCAGAAACTGTACAGTTTCCAAACTCTTGGCAAGGTATTTTTAAGACACAGTCTGATAACTATAGATAGCTTTTTCTTCCCTCCTTCCTTCCTTCCTTCTTTCTCTCTTTTTTTTTTTTTTCCCCACAGAGAAGTCTTAGAACTGCTCAGTGAAACAAATGAAACAAAAAGGTTTCAAAACACTGAGAATTCTTTTAATTTTCTTGAGCTAGAGTTTTCCTCTTCTGAAATAAATATACCATTTGCATTTTTAATATCTTTTTTTTCAGTGATTCATAGTTTGTGTCATTGCTACTTCCATATCTTTTTCTCCTGAATTATTTCCCAGAAAACTATACATTTTTTTTTCTGAATGCCCAATTTCATAACATTTTACTTCATAATATATTTTAACCTACTGCTACTTTTTTAGCCCTAAATTCATCACTTTTTCTACATATTAACACAGACATACTTCACATTGATCACATTTTGTCTTTAAATTTCATTAAGCCATTAATACTTTTTGTGTTTAATTAGTTAAAATATAAAAGAAGATTCTTCTGCAACTGTCTTTGAAGAATCCCCTTAATAATTTCCTTCTATTCTGATCACTTCCTAGGTTCACTGTTAGAGGCGAAGGAGTCTTGCCATTTTGCGTTTATTATGCTTTTGAATTTTACTCAGTGTAAGTACTTTCCATTTCCACTTCCCATGCCTATTTTGCCTACAGTACCCGATGGTCATAACATTTTCCTGTCCATTTAGCCTTAACTTCATGCCTAGCAGCTATGCTACTTTTTCCACTGCATTTATATTACTAAAAGTATTCTTATGGTTTCTACTGCTTGCTTTATTTTCCTCATCAAAAAATAACTCAGTTTGACTTTTGAGAATTTTTTACTATCTACTCATAATTTGTCGTGTCTGTCCAATTTTCTTTTTAATTGTTACAGGTTTCTGACTATTCTTTTTTAGACTATTACATATTCAAATAGCTCTAATGTTAAAGTTGTATTTTTTAAGGTCAGTTGAAATTTCAGATTACAATAAAAAAATCAAAACATCCTTATGTCTACATCTCACTTCTGCAGAAAAATGTGAAATAAATTTGTTCATGCTTGTGAAGTACTCTGCTGCTATAGTGATGATTAGGATAAAAAAAGTTACAAGAAAACAGTAACTCTGCCTTGAAGACATGGTTTCAATAAAGTCCAATAAACAAAATATACAGTCGTATAGTGATAATAAAAATAAAAGGACAAAATTTTGAATTTTTTTTTTCTTTCTTGAGAATCATTCATTTTATACACTTCATGAGTTAGTCCAGAGAGGGTAGGAAATGGGGGGAAACATACAATTGCACAATGTGCATATACTTACAGATTTACAAGGAGGGGTGGGTTGAAATGAAACCTCAATTCCAGAATTTCCTAGATTATTAGGTTTTGGGATATTTTTCTTTAATACAGCATCACTGCTGTTCTGACCATTCACTGGATATGCAAGAGACATAGCCTCAGTTCTGTGATAATTGAAACACTGTTTCCTACCATTTTATAACTGGAAGCTTAGTGCCTTTTCTGCTGCACCCTTTTCTTTCTTTCTTTCT
>VXAL01006086.1:2226-22727 GCA_013399475.1 Chauna torquata
GCCCGGGGCCGTCGCCTGCCGCCGGCGCGGCCGTGCGGGCTGGCTGCGCGCGGGGCCAGCGAAGCCGCAGGGCAGCTGTTCCCCAGTCAGGAGGCGCGGCAGGTAGCGCCCGCGCTGCTGTCGCGAAGCAGCCTGCGGGGCGTGCAGAGCGTGCGGGGCGCGGTGGCGTTTGTGCGCTCCAGCGGCTGTCGCGCCTGTGTTTTTCCTCACCGCTGCTCGAGAAAGCGGCGAGTAGCGGCAAAGCAAAGGCGCCGGTGAGAGCCGGCGAGAAGGGCCCTGGGAGCCGGGGTGTGAGGAGCCTGGGCCACGTCTCTCTCGCGGCGGCATCGGGGTCCTCTGGAAGGAGGGTGAAGGTGCTCCCTGTGCTGCCGTTCTTCTGGCGGGCAGCTCTGGGTCTGCTCGCTGACCTCGGCGCGGAGCATGGAGCAGACGCCGGTGCTGAGAACGGTGCTCCTGAGCCCAGCTGGGCTCTGCCGAGAGCTCTTGCCGGTGCTGGAGGTGAAGCCTGCCGTTCCTCAGCAGCACCTGCCTTCTGGAGTGATTTACTTCATTTCTTCTTACGTTGCCCAGGAACTTCTTGCAGATTTCCGAGTAATGGTTTGCTTTTATCAAATTAGTTTCAGGACCCTACTTCACCTATGGCTTGCTCTCTGAAGTGGTAGCACTGTTAGTAAGTAACTGTTTTAAAATCTTGGATTTAGAAATAATGTGGCTTTAATGAACTTCTAGAGAATTTATTGGCACATGAGCCGATGCGAGCTGTCCTGCTGGAGGAACTTGCTAGGCCTGGTGCTTGGTATCTGCATGGGGGTGTTAGCACCTCTGCACTGCCCAGGTATTTAGTTAGCCTCTTTGATTGCATTTGTAGAAAGAACCTTAATGGGGAAATGACTCACTTACCTGGTATTGCGTGCCTAAATCTGGGACAACATCCATTTCTTCTGGTCTTATGATTACTAAATGGCCCTTAACTGTGTAATCTACCAAGTGGCAAATGGTAAGAGGCAGTAAACGCTCGTATGGGAAAGCTCTCTACTAATTCAATGTGGGTTAGTGTTTGAGATTTATTGCTTTGTTTTGAAAGTGACCTGCAAGTGGAAAAACAGTTATTCTTGTTTTCCTTCAGGTAGAAGGGTTGTGCATCCTTTTCCCACAGCCACCCGCTACTATCCCCACCCTCAAGAGAAAGAAAAGAGGTTTTTTATGGCTTTTTATACCAAAAGTACAATGTCCTGCCAGCAGTGGTTGCAGGCTGCATCGATGGCTGTTTGGTGGGGGCATGTGTGTGTGCACATGCAACATCCCGAAGCCATGCTGCCCGAGCAGGTGCTGGCTGGGCTCTGGATCCGTGTCCCAGGCAGTGCTCTGAGCCCAGCAGGGCACAGTCGTGATATCCTGACCCGACCCAGATGCCGTTGTGCTCCGAAGAAGAGCACAGGCCGGGTGGCTTTTGACATGTTTTATAGCTATTTTTCCACCTTGCGAGAATTTTGAAAACTTCTTTCCCCTCAACAGATGAGAACTCAAGCTGTAATAGTAGAATCGGAAACTAGGGCCTGTATAAAGAAAAATGGGAGAAGATTTGGTACTTCTGATGGGGAAGGTAAAAATGTGTGTGTGTATGTGTGTGTAGGGTGGAAACAAACTTACAGGAGGATTGAGGCAAATAAGATAAAAGAACTGACTTTTTAGTTTGTTTTGGGTGGTTTTTGCCTGCTCCCTGTTCTAGCAGTTCAGTTCATTGTAAAAAATAAAAATAAAAATAAAAAAAATTATTAGACTGGGAGGCATTGTCTGCCTCCCTTCTCTGCAGGGTTTTTTAAAAGGAGGCAAATGATACAAATGTAAAGGTAGTTGATCTTAAAAAAAAAAAAATAATCAAGAAATCAATTTTATGCCTCAAATCCTGGAGTAGACTTATTTCTCATGCCAATTAAGTATTGTAGGAAACTTTCATGAAATCATTTTGTGCTTTTGGATGCCTGACTTGTTTATTTAGATGCTGCTTTTAGATTATAGTGAATACAGTTTACTGTTAAGGGATGTGTTGGCTGTAGGCATCTCATGATTGACAGTGGAAGTTCCTGTTGATATACTCAACTTCACCAGCTTTTCTTTTTTTCTGGATTTCTTGAATACTGTAAACAGAAAATCCTATCCTGTATTTCTGTAGATGAATGTTTAGGAAGGATGACAACTGTATTCTTCAAATAGTTTTCAACCTTGAAAGTTTCAGTGCTTTTCAGTTTTTTGAGTGTTATGTAATGGTGACTTTTACAAGAGAAAGTATGAATCCTGAGTGGGTTTTTATCTTTTTGTTTGGGTTGATAGGTTTTGTTTTGGTGTTGTGGGTTTTGTGTGCTAAAACTCTTTGGGTGAGTTTGTGCAATAAATGCTGCTGACCGCTCCAGCCCTGCCTGCGACAGCATGGGGGAGCTGAGGCAGCAGTGCTGTGTTGACATGGGGAGGTTAAATTCTCAGCTGTGGACCCGCCTTCAGTGGGAGTTGGCATCATGATGGGGTCAAGGTTCTGCTGTTTAGTAGCAGTGCGAATGAAAAACTGTGTTTTCTGGTATTGGAAAGCTAAGATTTCACGTTTAGTGAAGGGATCCAAGTGTGGTTACTTAAGCACATTTAAAAATATTTTGTGATGTCTCATTCAAAGCCTGTACAGAAATATTTGGATCCTGTTAAGCAATGCTGAGATGAGTGTTTCCTTTCTGCTTATTAAAATATTGCATACATTTCAACACATCTTACCAGTGAACTGAAGAAATAGTTATGGCAATAATGGGTGCATTGAAAAGCTAAAGTTAAGATGTTTCAGTAGAAAATGAGTTTTATTGGTGTTTTAGTTTGGAGTTAAACCATTAAAAAAAAAAATCTGCAAAATAGATTAGGTTTACTGCATTTCGGTATTACAGAAAGCTCAACCAAAATGCTGCGATATACATCTTTGCCAGACTTCCTGTCCCTTGTATTAAGATTTCTCTGGAGTGAAGCTTGCGTCAAACAGACCCAGTTGGCTTCTAGTCTGCAAAGCTGTTAAGTTTAATCTTGTTCCAGTTTAATTTTAATGTCATGGATTGAAATTATATGCGTGGCCATTTCTCTTTTTTGCGAAGAGTTGGATTTGGAACGAAAGCAAAATGGCTCGAGGACGCAAGAGCAATAGCATCAAACAGAGCGACTTCACTAACAGCACCAATCCTCAGGATTTAGAGAGAAGACTTTTTGTCGGCAATTTGCCCACAGACCACATGACTCGTGAAGAAATGGAAGAGATATTTTCAAAATATGGCAAAATCAGGGGTTAGTATTTTATCTTATGCCTTTTTGTGGCTGGGAATTCAGTCAGAAATATAACTTTCATGCTTGTCAAATGCTATTTGATGGTGATAAGAGGAGTGACTAATGTTTTCCCTAAAAAGTGACCTTTTAATGATAATTTTCTCTGCTTGCATTTTCTCTGAAAAAGTAATTCCTTCAGTACAGTTGTAACTTAGTGTGTATATATGAGCTATATTTTATCTTTTGGGGTTGCGGTGTGATGTTATATCAAGCAAATCTCCTCTTTCAAGTGACTTTGTAGTCTTTTAATCAACTCTTGGTCACTTTATGGACTGTTTTTTTGGTCACTGCCTTGTCAGAGGGAAGTTGATCTATTTTGTGGTATTGTCTGAGAAACACATTTCAGAGTTCTTAAGCTCTGCATTTTGATCCCAGTAGAGTCGGATTTTCCACAAAACTTGCCTAGACGTTTCTGGGTAGAGCCCCTGTGCTTGCTCCATTTGGTGGGGTGACATGGCGGCCTGGGTGCGGGATCATGCTCTCCCTTAGTTGTAACCGGTCTTGCCCTGCTGTTAACTTTTCCAGCCCTCAGCATGTACCATGGCTATGGGTTCGTGCAGTATGACCGTCTAGAAGATGTCCAGGCCGCTCTGGACGGTGAGAAGGGTCGCCTTTATAAAGGGTATAGATTAGGTAAGGAAAACTGATCCCTGCTCTCCTACTGACCTTAGCATGCATTCTGGTAGAAAGAGTGCTTTTGTTCTAAAGCTCTCTGGAAAAATCGTTGTGTGAAACTTGCCTGGCATTAGTCTAAAGTCACTTTTACCAGGTATGTATTTTCTTTCTGAGTTACTTGCTGTAAGTGCTGTGTGGTTTATGTGTAGTGTTTTCTCTTGCTACCTAGGTCTTACTCTGAACTTATTTTTGTGTTAGCATTTGAATAGATCTATAACCCTATGTAAGAAACTGTTCAACATGTAAGCCCTGGAAAGTGTTGATTGAAACTTTATGCACTGAGTTTTAAAAACATTTGTAAACCAGTACTGGGCTTCATCTGGACAGGTTCAAAGGAACTGATCACAGAATGTAATGGCCTGTTAGATAAGTAAACTTAACTTGGATTTTCTTGCACGTGGGAAATGAGTCTGTAAGTAGCCCTATAAATACAAGGTGCTTTAAAAAGGGCCATTTTCATAAAGATAAAAATAATTCTGCTAAATATGCTGGGAGCAAACTTAAACAGAAATGAATGGCTGGAAGTCTAAGAGTAATGTGTTAAATGCAAACAAAACATTGCTTCCAAAGCAAACCTATGCTAATTTAAAGAAAAACAGTTTGACTTAGGAAGGAATGAAAGGAGCAGTAAAAATAGTAAAATGGGGAAGTAATAAATACGATACTGATGGTGGCAAATAGGGAGGGTAGAAGGAATTATGGCCAGCATTGTCAGTCTAGAAGTTTAAACAGGAACAGCTGCAGCTGTCTCAAATGCTAACCTGTAATTATTTGGAGATGACATTTCTAATTGGAAAAGACCATGTAGTCATCAGTTAATGTTTCTTCACTCTTTTTGAAGAGTCGGAAGGTGTTGCTTTTCATATAGTTTCCATTTCAGTAGCAAGCTTAAAAAAAAGATAACAGCAGCTACCAAAACTAGACCTCTCCAGAAAATTAAATTTAACACCTCTGAGATTCAATGAAACAAAGACCTCCATAGGCTATTAATGTTGTTTTCCCACAAGCCTTGGAAAACTGGGGGGTTCCCGGGGCCCTGGCAGAGTGCTGCGGGTGTGCCAGTGGGCTGAGTGGCGCGGGGCTTGGTGTCAACCCCAGCAGCAAACAGGTTGCATGCTCTTCTTGCCGAGTGCAAGGTGAAGGAATAACCCCAGTCAAAGTAAATCCTGCAACACCAACTTATTCCTATAATAGGGCAAGTTTTCTGGATAAAAGTGGCAGTGTTGATGTAAAAGACTTCTGTAAGACGTCTAATTTGATTAAGAAACTACTACAATAAAAGCAATGTAGCATTAAATGAGTTTAAAATGAATTTCAGTGCAACGTGTATGGAATTGCTCAGTGTTTTGTGTGGTGTTCTGGAAGAATTGGTTCCTGGCCGTACAGTGTTTTCATAAGTGACTTGGAAAGAAAACACACTATCATCTTTTAAAAAGAGGGAATGAAATATTGGAGATCGAGTCACTAATGGTGAAATGACCTAGACTTTTTCCTAAGCTGGGTGCAGGCAGAACTGAGCTTTCAGTAAAGGCAAATGTGAAGGTCTGCACCTAGCAAGAGCGCTTTTGTCATCCTTAGCTGTACAAAGCAGATTTCCAAGTAGGGAGGTTTTGGTACTTGTGGGATTTTGCCGCTGGAGTACTGCGTTCAGTTCTGGTATACCTAGTTCAGAAAGGATAATGCTGAATTGGAGAAGCCTCAGGAAAAATCTGAAGGGTTAAAGAGTTGAAGAACAAGCCCTAGAGAAAAGCTCAGGATGAAGGGTTGATGGAATCTGTGTTATAGACAGACCTGAAGATAAACAAGTTGTAATCTAGTAGGTGTAGGTATGACATTTCCATAAATGGAAATAAATAGTTTTCTTTAACAGCAAAATAATTTATGCTTGGAATAGTTTATTGGAGCTTTGGTGGTTTCTGTGCTCTGGAAGTTTTTAGATCAGAATTGGATGTTTTGCCAAAACATGAGCTCTAGTTCAATGCCACTGCTTGCTTGAGACAGGAATGCAATTCAAGAAGCTCTTGTCACCTGTGTTTATTCAGAAGGTTACACTTTATGATTGCAGTGACCCTGTCATCTCAAAGTCCTACAAGACAGAAGACTTTCATTTTTTCTCAGAAGTTTTGTCAATGTTCAAGTACTTAATCTGTAAATGCTGTTGGCATTAAATAAAATGTTATTAAATCATTTTGTGCAAGAGAAGGATCCCTGTCAAAGGTGTTCTTGTCTTCTAGTAAAATATTTTTTTCAGATTTAAATACTCCTCTTTAATTTGAAAGAAATGTATGGTATTGAGTGCAAAAGTCACAGTAGGTTTCTGCAATGGCGTCTTAAAACAGGAAAATAAAAATCTTAAACCCAAAAAGCAGATGATGTCTTGCTTAAAGATAACATTTGACTTTAGGAAAAAAAAAATCCCAACTAAAAAATAAATGTAAGGAAAACAGTTACTTTAGTTATGCAATGGGAGTATTAAATATAGTGGCTAATAACACAAGAACGTAAAAGGCTTGGGGAGAGTTTAGTGTTGCATTATACTAATATGTCCACAAATGCTTTAAATTTTTCATATTTTCAATGAGTAAATCTACATAGGGAATACATGTCCATCAAATTTAGTTTGTGACAGCAGACGCTGCAACTGCATTCAATTCTGGAGAGACTGCTTTCTAGCCCTGTGAGTGCTGTTGTGCTGCATTAGTACCTAATGTTCAGACTGCGCTTGCCCCCTCCCTGTATGAAAAGAGAACACAGTACTTCTTGACTGACGGCAGGAGCAAAACTTAGAACTAAACCCTTAACTCTAATTTTAATCTTGAAAGTAATGAAGTATAGTTTGGGAAGTTATAGAAGGTATGAAGACTGAGTCAGCCTAAAGGACATTATATGGCATGTTTAACTACTTCTAAAGCTCCTGCAAGTGAACAATGTAAACAACTAATAAGAAACTTCAGTTGTTGATAGATTCTCAAGGAGCATAAAGGGCCTTGGTTTGTTTTTCCCTTTTCCTTAAAAGGTTCTCAGAGTAAAACACTGAAGTCATTTCTGTTTGTTCTTGCCCCCTCTAGTACATTATTTCATCTCTTCAATCAGCTGTTACAGAAGGCTTTGTTTCTTCACAATAGAACAATATTGGTCCCTACCAGTTTGGGGCGACTTCAGATTTTCTGGTTGAGAGCAAGACACTGTTTCTTCAACTCTCTTCTTTGTATTTCACTTCATGGTGTTTTTCATGGAGATACTCAGAAGCCAGCCAATTTTCAAATTTCTGCATCTCTTTGCATCTCATTAACAGTGGTGTTTTGAGTGCACCATGTTGACTTCATAAGGAGCTTGCTCTTCAGGCTCCTTGGATCTTGCTTCCTCGGTGGAGGCTGTACAATTTGATGCTGCAGCAGTCCCTCGGAAGGCAGTTGCATGTGCCATTTGAGAACCCTTGAATTGTTATCAACAAGGGTAGCTGCATGTTCCACTGAACAGGACTGGCTGTGAATTTAAGACTGTTGGCCAACAACTTCCTTTCTCAGAGGTTTTCAGACTCTACTTTTTCTCCTAGAGTCCATGAGTCGCATTCTGCTTGCTCATAGACTGCAGAAGAAAGAGGTTCTCTTGTGGAATGAAGAGTCTGGATGTAAGCCTGAACATAAAGTGTTAAAACTTCACCCAAGCTGTCCGCCCTATTTTGAAGTCAGAGAAATCCATGAAAATTTCATTGCATTGTACTATCTAAACTTAATAAAAAAAAATTGTCAAAGTGACAATGTCTCTCTGCTGAATGGATTTTCTTGCACCATCTGGATGTTGTTGAGCTTAAGTTGCTTTCATTTGAATTGTGCTGATGATCTTTTTTTTGTTCCATAGCATTGAACAGATGGGTTGATTATTCTTTACAGATATTAATAAAGCAGCGGAAAGAAGAAATATGAATAAGGCTTCATCAAGGTCCAGTCCGGCACGAAGGTAAAGTACCTGGAAGCAGTGAGTTATACTAGGAAGGTCAGGCTTTTGGGGCATGAGCCCAGCTGCCTGTGCTAAATGTCTGTCTCTCTTCCCTACCACCACCTCCCCAGTCAAACGGAGATACTCAAGTGAGACAAGCGGGACGTGGCCGCTCCACCTTTAAGAGCCCTTCTGGCGCTAACACTTCAGGAGGCATGAGGGAAGCCTTGTGCTTGCTGCTGTTACTACAACTAAGTGTCGTTTTGCAGCACAGGTCGTAAGAGACTTGTGAGGAAGAATAAACTTGGTGTTTGCTCCTGACTGAAGCATCAGAGAAGCCGAGGCGTATGTAGAGATTGCTGAGGGGCTGTAGCGTTCTCGGTGCAGAGGACTTCAGGATCTGGCCTCTTCTGATGTCAAAAGCTTCCAGTTCTGAAATGAAATTGGAAAAATGCACACGAGCAAAGCACAAGGCAGTGTAAATGTGTTTATACTGCGCTGCCCCGTCTGTGTGTGTACTCCCATTGTGAGTACATGGAACCAGTCGCCGTCTCTGCAGTTACACCCAGCTGCTCCTGGCTCCCCACCCCTCGGTGGGCACAATGGGTACAGCTCCTGCACACTCTCTGTGTGTGAAGTCACATGCAAGCGGAGAAGACACGGGTTGTGCAGTCACAGGAAGAAGACCTCCGTTTCCTTTTCATGGCATTGCTAGGGAGTGCACGAAGACATGCTGCGGTTACCAGTTCGTGTAAGGTGTGTATTTTCTACGCTTACACTGTAAAGCGTTGCACACAAAGGAGTGTCACATGTTGGACTTGAAAGTAATCAAGCTCTCACATGACTGGTGTGTTCTATTAACTTGACCTGTTAAATTATCAAAAAATGGGGAAGAACGTGCAACTTGTAGGACATCTTCCACCAAAACACAGAGAATGAGTATCTGCAGTCCTTGGCATTTTGTATGTCCTGCATTTATCCTGCACAGGGCCAGGTGCATTTGCAGAGAGCAGTGCATGGGCAGCAGGCCCAGGAAATGCTTCGAGCACATGGCTGGGGGTTTGTGTTCTGCATGCGGCAAGCCTTGGGCCTGGGCAGCACCAGGTATGCTTGGTGCTGGCATGAAGACCCCAAGAGTGCTGCATGTATGTGAGCAGCAGGCACTGATGCCACTTCTTTGGCCTCGGTGACGCTGCAGGTGTATAATGCTGAAGGCGCCGGGTAGAGCTGCAGGTGTGAGAAGCAGACGCCAGTGCCATGAACGTTTGGCCTCAGACCACATTGCAAGGAACACGTGGCAGATGCCGGTGCTGTGGGCTTTGGGATCTGTGATCCTGCGTGCACACAGGAGCCTGTGCCCCTGAGGAGCACTGGAGGCACGCGAGCCCTGGGCAGTGGAGCTGGACCACCACCGCGGCTGCCGCAGGCAGGTGTGCTGCCATGGGCACAGGACTCCAGCTGGCACTGCGGACACTGTGGCCATCCCATGTCGCTGGCACTGGGCCCCAAGCAGCAGCACGGGCAGCAATGAGGTCCTGGGCACTGGGTTGTGGGCAAGGCAGTGGATGCTGGACTCTTGACGACGCTGCAGGTGTGCGAACAGCAGCTGCCGATGCCAGGGTGTGGAGTCCTAAGCCCTGCCGCAGGCCCAGGAAGTGGTGCTGGCCCTGCAGGAGTCGGACCACGGTGGTGGAGGTGCGGAGGCAGGAGGCTGCAGTGCCTTCATGCTGCCGCCTCTGCAGGCGGCAGAGCAGTCGTGCAGGTGCGAGAGCAGAGGGGCACTGTGCCACGTCTGTAGTTGTGTTGCAGTTGTGTGTTGTTCGTTCCGGATCTCTGTCTCTGCAGATAATGTGGCCTGTTCTGGTCACCCCCACCCCAGCTGGAATAAATGTCATATTGCAAAACAATTACTCTGCATCTGGCTGTCTTGCTATATAGTCTTACAGCTACAGAAAGGTCAGGTACTCAGCATTCATCAGAGCAAATACGAAGTTTCCCCTGAGCTTCTACCATTATTCATTGCAGGCTGGGGGGAGGAGGGGGCAGGGGAAGACAATGTACGTCTCTTCTGGGCTGTGGTTTTGTACAGATCACAAACAAAAAGCTGATTTGTGTGCCCAAGAGACTGAGGAAGTATACACTTGCTTGTGTGCCAGCACAGTGTTTCTATAACAGGAGAAGGCTGTATATGTTCTTGGTGGCAGCACTGTAGTTTGTCCCAAGATCTGTTTTGTATCTAAGAGAATGCCAGCAATCCTGTGTATCCCCCAGAACAGCTGGGTGTCTAAACCACCGAAGTCCATGCATAGGCTCTGCGCAGCCTCCTCACCGCTGTCCGCTCTACCTCATACTGAAACTTGGGCGCATCTGACTTGTTTCTACTGCTGTTCTCTCCAGGTGACTACAAAGTGAATGCACTGTAGTGGAAACGGACTTATGTTCTGCTTATCTTTCATAAACTAGGTTAGTCTGGTAGAGGACTTTTTATTTACAAAACTTGACAGACTTGAAAAGATTCAAAAAGCTGTTTTTTTCCTGTAACTGCCAGTATTGTGGGGAAAGAACATTCCAAGCATATGAAGCTCAGTAGTCTCTTTGCAAGATTTTTTAGGTTTGGCTTAGACTACAGTGAAAGTTATGTTTTCTTTGGAAAACAAAATATGACCTGGAAAAATCCTACTGTTTTGGAAAAGATGAAGACTGGAACATCGTTCTCTTGCCTCTGAAGACAGCATGGTACAAAGTCTGAATGAGACGGATCATTCAGATGTGACAGAGAATCCTGTTCCTGCTGATGGTGCGGTGCTGGTTGGGTTTGGTACCCTTTTAATTTGGGGCATCATAAACATACGACTGACTTTCTACAGGAACTATACCTTCGCTGTCAGGACACGTCAGTAGCTGTCATTGCTTTCTGCTAACAGCACAAAACCAACCACAACACGGAGCCTACTGTGTCTTTGATCTCAACAAGCTCTATTTTAATCATATGCAAGTAACAAATTATTTCAGGTATTCTGTTGTCGATGACTTGTGAATTTAATGGATCCCCTGAATGCTCCTAGCTATTCCATATTTGTGGGTATTAGGCTACAGCACCTTGAATTCTCTCAAGGAGTTTGCAAATACGTGTTTGATAGATGATCCATGGCTGACGTTGGAGGCCAGAGGCCTTGAAACAATGGTTTCCAAAGTGCCTGTTCACTCTTTCCACAGGTGTTCTGCAGTTTTAGTGATGCTCCAGTAAGGAGCTTTCTGGGACTGGTTTGGCTATGATAAACATTGTAACTAAGAAGTTTCTCCAAATATGTTTGCTTTGACAAATAAGTTTTGGGGCAATTCTTGTTATGGGATAGGAGGGAGGATTCAGCTGCTGAGAGAAGGGTTGCTTTGGCACCTCAGGTAAGAGATCTGGGGGTAACCACACCTGTGTCGTTAGCAGTCTAATGGAATTTCTGTGGTGTTTTCTTCAGAGAGCCGTATGCCTACGGGGATGGCCGAGATACCAGACGTGATCGCTCCCCTCTTCGGGGGAGCCCACGGAGAGACCCCAGAGATGGCAGGGATGGTAGAAATGGACGAGATTCCAGAGATGCTCGAGACATTCGAGCTAGAGACATGCGTGATGCCAGAGACCACAGGGACCCACGGGACCTGCGAGACCCCCGGGATATCAGGGATCCAAGAGACTTGAGGGACCCTCGTGATGTTAGAGATTTTCGTGACCCACGGGAGCCGCTGTATGATCGATACAGAGATCCACGGGATATGAGGAATCCGCGAGATATGAGGGATCCACGTGATGCAAGGGATCCACGGGATATGAGAGACCCTCGGGACCCTTTGTACAGGTAACCTCCACGAGGCTCTGTTTGCCAACACAATTTTATGGCATTCTTGCCTCTGTGGTTTTACTGGTTTGAGTGGTGCCAGTCATTTGACATAAAGAAATTGCTCTAGCTGAGGACAGTTGGGTGCCTGCTTTGTGTCTTGAGGGGAACAGCTGGGTACTTCAGTAATTAAACCTGAGAAAGGTCTGCATGTGATGCACTGGCAAAAGTTATTGCCTGAGATTATGCTGGAGCATGGGAACAACCATTGCTTCTTCTGTAAATGTTGCAGACGAGATGAAACTTACGACCGTTATCTTCGCCTTGAAGACTACTATCGACGGAAGGATGACTCCTACTATGACCGTTACAAAGAGCATTTTGATAGAGCACCAGTGAATTCAGAAGGTTAGTACCTTCGAGACTAATGTTTTAAGGGGAAGATCCACATCCATCCTCTGGGGAGGATGTCGGAGATGTCTGCAGTGCTGAGGACAGGCATGTCTACATTGCGTTGCTTTCTGTGGCGCTGGCCAGTTTGGAGACAGCCCAGCCATGCGCATCTCGTTGCTCTGAGCAGATCCAAAGAGCATTATTTGTTTTGTCTTTCTGTGGCTTGGTTTCAGACCGTCTGAAGCGTGAGGAGAGACGCCGAGAGGAGCTATATCGTCAGTACTACGAGGAAATCAAGAGACGTTTTGATGCAGAGAGACCTGTGGATTGTTCTGTGATAGTGGTGAATAAACAGACAAAGTAAGAAAGTAGCTATGACCACTGTTATTATTGTGTGGTAGAAGAAAATGGAATTAAACTTAGTCCTGCCTTGGGGCTATTTGTCTTACAGGCTCCCTTGAGGAGCATGGCTTTAGAGCCCTCAGAAAGCCACAGCTTCTGTTGCTGTTGTGGGAATACTGACTGACTGACGATATATAGAAATACTGTTGTATCTTGTGCTTTACTTGTATTCTCTTCTTGTCAGCTATCACCACACCTTCTCTGAAACTTGTCTACATACTCTTCATATCAGCCTACTGTAATGACAGGTTATAGTGGCCTGTACTTGTTATTTGTGGGTTGAATGATATGGAACTTATTAATGTGCCAAGTAGCAGGTAGTACAGAGATGTTGTCATTGTGGAGTCATGGGGGCGTCCATTTCAGAGCTCCTGTCAGACTGAAAGCTGAAATTTGTCCGTTTCAGCTCCCTTCAGTGGATGGTTATCTGACTTAGATTACTGAGTCAGATACCATTCAATACAATGTGCAAGTATAAAATCACTGCTGAAAGTAGTGTGAATGGTATCAAAAGCATGTGTAACAAAGAAAATTTCATGTGGCAGTCTGAATGCTTACTGAGGTGTCCCCACTCAAACAGCTTGCCTTTTTCTTGTGCTAAATGTGACACCATTTATCTAGAAACAAAAATGCAGACCTTTTGGAATGTAAGGACTGAAAACAATTGTAGGAGTCAAATGGACTTGTGTCAAAAATGCTGGTATGTCTGTGGTTTGCAGAGCAGGCGCTGTGTTGGGAACAGGGAGGTATGCCTATGCCTGGTATAATGGGAGGAGTGCTGTAATGATGGCACCACTCTGATTATCTCTACAAATATATATACTGAGGAGTAGCAAAGATGTAAATAACTATAGATCTGGCTTGGGGTCTGAGGAGAATGTTTGTCAAGGGGAAATTTAAAGCTCTGTCTCTGTAGTCCTTCTGAAAAAAAGAAAAAAGATTGACAGTTGCATTTATTTAACTTTGCTATGTCTCTGAGGCAGAGAGAGAGAGAGCTGCTGCTTGCCTAATCTAGTGACAGAGGGCAAAGCAGGAAATCAGTGCTGGAAACAAGGGAAATGGTGAAACTAGGAATACATTTTTGTGGTTTGTGTTTAATGGGGTCGATTACCTATTAGAACAAATCTTCAAAGGAAATTTTAGATTCTTTATCCTTTGGTGACTGAAAGTCTTTAAAAGATATTCTAATAGAGCACAAATTATTGTACCCAATACAGACAATTTTGTGCTTTCTTTTGTGCAAAAGGATCAGCTTAAGATCCTAAGGATCTTTTCGGTCTGCAACAGCCACAAACCTTAAGACCTGGAGCATGTTGATAAATCTTAGATGTTGAAGCATTGATGTCCCCTACTGTAGGCCTGTTAAAAGATGATTCCTGAATGATTTAGATATATGATCAGTGTAACATAGAAAACCTTAAGAAGGCATTTGGGGGTGGGGGAACAGTTTTAGTCACCTTTACAATGTTCATCTCCAAAGGTGATAAACTGAACCTCCTTCACAAGCCACAAGTGCACATAGGCTAAATTTCTCAGAATGCATATGCAGTTGGCATTGCAGTTTTGGTCCTGAGTGTTGTAAGCTGAAAAAAAGATTTGAAAACTTTAAGATCAGCTGTATAAGCTGTGGTTTGTGTTTGGAATGGGAAGTCTGCAGGGCAGTGGATACAGGAAAAGTAGATTCATAGATGCTATGTTGATATTGAGTTAGAGCAGAAAACAGCTAATAGAACAAAAGAGCAAGAGAAAATATATTTGGAACTCAGGGGAACGAATGGGTAGTTATTCTCTGAAAACTAATCTTCAGGTCCAAAACTTGGTCTGTGGTACAGTGAATTAGGATAAGGTGCATTTGAATAGTTAAGATACTAAACATGGTACAAGTAACTGACTTTTGGATGTTCGCTGCTCTGCTGTATGCCTCTTAGATCTCTGCAGGAATAAATTGCCTCATTTAATATGAGTTCAATTTAAACACATTTATATGTAAGTAAATTTATAATAGTATAAATCCCATTGCAGACACTTCCTCAGCAGTGCTGAGGCTTGATTCATAATCTATCTCAGTTAAACTGAAATGACTGATTTAGTTCAAAATAAGGGTAGGATCTGGGTTTTTACATTACAATATTGATGTTGTTTAATATGGTCCTGTTAAACGTTATGAAGTTAGGTAAGCCATCAGAAAAGTGAATCTGAGATGGAGAGGGTGAATGTGCCAGGGTTTGTTTCTGTATGTGACTGACTTGTTAAACTCTGTTGGCTTTGCTTTGCGGTAGGGAGTACGCGGAGTCAGTGGGGCGGAAGGTGCGGGATCTGGGCATGGTAGTGGACCTGATCTTCCTCAACACAGAGATGTCACTGACGCAAGCCCTGGACGATGTGAGCAGAGGAGGATCTCCTTTTGCCATTGTCATCACCCAGCAGCATCAAGTTCACCGTTCTTGCACTGTTAACATCATGTTTGGCACCCCACAAGGTACTGAGGTCTTATTAGGCTGCGTAGCTATGTGGTCACTCTGAACTGCACAAAGTGCTGCTCTAGAACACTTTTTCTTGAGCAGTTCCACACAAGATGAAGTTCATCCATGCTATGACGTAAGGAGTTATTAATGACTTGATGTCATGTCATACCTGTGAATATCATTATTTACAAATTTCTATAATACCTTATTTGTCCCTTGCCAAAAGGACTGTCTACTTTCTGCCAGGAGAGAATCTCTGCTGCATTTTTAACACCTAACATCACCAGCCCATGCATTTTAGGGCAAGTCAGGAACCCCAGCTCTAGGAATGACTGCGCTGCCTTGGTAGATTTCTGAGTAATACCAGTCCAGCCTCAGTTTACCACTTACTGCTTTCTGAAAGAGAAAGTGCTTGGAATGTGACAAATCAAAAGACAGATTTTATAACCAGATAAGACTTGAGGAAAACACAATAGGGATAGCTTATTCTGTCAAGGTAAAGATCTGATTGTGAAACTGGAGGGAGTTATAAAAAGATATAACTATAAAGTGATTGGGTGTATGTGCTCCACATTTTTACTACTATTTACATTAGTCACATAATTTTCTGTCTCAGGGTGTGACTTAGTTGTGAGCATGTGGGTGGGCATTTGTATTAACAAACATCTTGTCAGAAGGTTGTTTTGGAAAGCCAGCCTTTTGCTATGATCACAGGCCTGCTCATGTGCTGTTCACAGAGGTGGGTTTTTAAGTGCAGCTGAGCTTTCAGAAGTTATTTCTCCCTTATTGTGTTCTCAAGTATTGTTTTGTCAGGTTCGTCTGGGAGAGTAAACATCTCAATGCACGTTCATTGTTTTTTTGTTTGCTTGCTGACTGAAGAAGCCCAGTTTCTTTTAACGCCTGATGTAGATGTGATGGGAGGGGTCTATTATTTCCTGCAGAAATACAGCTCAAGCATGCTTTCAGTGGGCTTTCTACTGCCCTTGGTTTTATCTCTTAACTGTTNGATCTGATAAGAACCTCAGTCATTAACTCATCCACAACTCTTTCTAGAGATTAAATGTGCTGCACTTGAACTACGTGTGGTCACCCTTCCATTCCTGTTAGTTTTAGGGAACTCTTTCACAACATATATAAGGCATAATGTTAAAATGAACCCCAGAGCTTTAGGCATTTTTTTTTTTGGAAGATAAAGGACTTCGTTTTTAATCTGCCGGCTTAAATCTGTCTGCTGGGGAACATTTGTGCTTGTGCTTTGTGAGGTGGAAATAATGACCTCAAAAACTTTAACAGGCAACTGCAAAGAAGAATGTTGAAACTGACCATTACTTGATGTATTAAAGAAAAACCTTATTGCTGTTTATTGCCTCAGAGTTGTAAACAGAAGCAGCAATGTGAAATTCAGCCTTCACTTCTTTCCTCCCCATTTCCTGCATATGCTCACACTATATAAGGTGTTGACCGTACAGAACCAAAAAATATTCCCATTGCTGTCCTGCTCTGGGAACCTTTGTCAGCCTTGAGAGTGCAATTCTGGGGCCTGTCCAAGGGTTCAGCAATAGAACAGCTGGAAATGTCTCCTCTCGGAGCATGGCAAATTTGTGTGAGAGGTAGAGGGAGCAGCTTTCTCTTTTATTTGGATGAGAGGCAAGAAATGCATTTCTTAGGCTGTATGTACCTTCTTGGAGCCCTCAGCTGTGGAAGGAATGGTTGGCCTTGCTGGGTGATAGCCTTGAGCCTTTTTTTGGCTTAGGAAATTGAACTCTTGCTGTGTGCCTAGGGAGCTTCCCAAGTCTATACTTGCAATCCCTAAGAGATGCCTGCCTGCTAAATGAGATATGCTGGTGTAAGTGAAGCAAGGCACCTCCTTTAAATGCCGTTTTGGTTTTCTTAAAGGGTTTCTTTTCCTTGTGCAGAACACCGCAACATGCCGCAAGCTGATGCCATGGTGCTGGTGGCAAGGAATTACGAGCGCTACAAAACAGAGTCACGGGAGAAGGAGCGCGAGGAAATCGCCCGGCAGGCTGCCAAGATGGCAGATGAGGCCGTTCTGCAAGAGCGAGAGCGCCCACCTCCCATGGAGGAGGGGGCCAGAGGAGGTCATCCTCCGGGGATTCAGACTCTCTTGAACCTGCTGGCAGACAATCGCTATCTAACTGCTGAGGAGACCGATAAAGTAATTAATTACTTGAGAGACCGGAAGGAAAGGTTACTTAGGGGAAGCACTGATTCTCTGCAGGGTAAGTTTCTCAGCTCCAGACAACACTATTAATCGTCTGGTTTGTGGGTTCTCTGGGCTGCGACAGGAGAACAATACTGGGATTACAGAGGAGTCCTGGTGTTGTAACTTTCCCACACAGTGCTGTGTTTTGTGGAGGTGGACATGTGTTCGGGAGTCCTCAGACTATTCTGATCTTTCATGTGACAGAACTTTTATATTGGATTCTCTCAGGGAAACTATAATGCTGCCATAACCGGTTTGGCTGCTACGCAAAGGCCAACAGTTTTGTTGCATGGTTTGGGTTCCCCAGAGCTGTGCAGCCCTCCTGTTTAGAGGGTGGGTATTCAATGAGACTTGTGTCTTTGGTAGCTATGTCACTAGTTTCCTTTAGGTACCGTTCAAGAGCATTTGCAGCTTTAATCCTCTTTCTTTTGTTTCCCAGCACCCATGTCAAGACAGTCTCTGGGGGCACCTTCAGCATCATCTCTGGGCAGTCAGTCCAGCCTACCAAGCTCTCAGGCTCATCAGGGTTCACAGCCTCTGGTCTCTGCTCCTTCTGTTCCGGTGTCGTCTGCTAATCCTCAGCAGGAGCTCCAGGCAAAAATCCTCAGTCTCTTCAACAGTGGGGCGGCGGCAGCAGCAGCAGCTGCTGTAGCAAACAGCAGTTCTGCAGCCTCTGCGGGCACGTCGGGTGGCACTCCGAGTCAGAACTTCGCTACCATGGCCAGCAGTCAGGCCCGATCAGCACAGATGAGTGCTGGAAATTTAAACCAGGCTCAGCAGAGATTGCAGACTCCAAGCACGCAGCTTCCTGCTCTCCAAGGCCCTTCAAGAAATGCAGGTCCAAGACCTGGAGCTCCTCCACCAGCTCAGTCACTCTATGGCCAGCACCAGAATCGCCTCCCTGCACCTGGCAATGTACCTGCTCAAAGGCCAGTATCATCTGGTATCAACTTTGACAACCCTAGTGTACAGAAAGCCTTGGACACCCTTATCCAGAGTGGTCCTGCGCTCTCCCACCTAGTGAGCCAAACAGTGGCCCAGGGGCGAGCAGGGTCTTCCGCCCAGCAACCTATGGGTTCCTACCAGCGACACTATTAAAGCTAAGCTGTCAAGCCCTTTCCCCTTCCCTTTGCCATTCCATACTTATGTCTGTTTGAAGAGTCTCCTGTCCTTGACATGGGACAAATGCCCCTGGATATGCATGTCCTCTCCACTTTGGTGAGAGTGTACTCCCAGTGGCATTGCTGCTGAGTATTGCTAGTGCTGCCCTTCTTCACCTTGGTCTGGATAGCAGTGTTTGAAGAAGTATCTTTTATTTTCTCAGTGGCAGAATATGATAAGAGCCACTTTCGGTAATTGATTGTTCTGTCCAAGCCCAGAAGCTGCTGCAATGACAGTCCTTCTGCATTTTCCTCACTCCCATTAGCTGGTGCATTTTCACATTGCAGTGTGGTCTGGTCTCACTGAATGGACTTAGTATAGTTTTGGGTCAGTGGTTTTGAGAAAATGAGGTGGGACTGAACAGAGTGGTACCCTGACTGGGCCTTCTTGGAGATGCACCTTTTTGGAATGGGCACTATTTTTCTTTGGATTTTTTTTTTTTTTCAATGCCATGTAAGCCAGTTTTAGTGGAAAATACAGTGGCAGCACTAGCAGCTGAACTCGTGTAGCACGTGCCTGACAACAACTCCGTAAACCAGGACAGTGCTGTTTAGTACTGTAGCTGGGCTGTCCTATCCTGGCAGAGTGAGGCCGACAAACACTCCTCACCTCGCCCGGCGTACAGAAACTGGCAGTTTTGGTCCAAGCACAGTGGTGGATCTGAAACACAAGAGCTTCCAGCCAAGACAGAGAATTCAAATGGTCTGTTGATTCTCCTGCATCCAAGTCAAGTAGTCAATTTTAAGTTCAATCTATTAAATTTGGCGTGTAAATTTCCTTTTCTTATAATCTTGGTTTGGGATGATTGGTTACTGTAGCCCAACAGTGCAGCCGCAGCCACGCTGATGTGCTGCTGGATCTGTCTTGCAAATACCTGCAGCCAGTTACCAGGTGGTGAATGTCTGCTCTCTGAACCTTCATCTCTGTTAGTTGTTCTGTCCATCTAAGGTGGAGAGGCAGTGCCAACATGCAATACTATGGTTTTATACATTTTTTCAACACTTTGGTAGCTGCAGCGGACAGTTGAGTGGAAAATTGGGCAGTGGTATTTCACCGTGTTTTTAACCGGTAACGTACTTTGATACCAGAACACAAAACTTCTCGAACTACACGGTCCTCCCTTGCACAGCCTTCTTGGAGTCTGTAGGCTTCCTGCAGAACCCAAAGATACTAAGAAAGCAACATTCTTGGAGCAGAAGATTTTTTTGTCCCAGGTGGTTTGTGTTGTAGCATTTTTTTCTCTCTGTGCTGTTAATAAAAGGACATTACTTTTTAATAAAAAGGCAGGAAAAACATTTTGTTGCATTTTTGACACTTAACGGCTTGAGTACTGGTGGAATACATTATTCCGCTGCATTTGCCATTACTCTCTTCTTCCAGGTAAGCTGCTCCAGGTGCTGCCAAGCACTGGATGCGAGGTGGAAAGCGTACAAACCTTACCGTGCCCATCTGTGAGAATACTGTGGTCTGTCTCAGTTTATAATACTTTGGTTTTAAAGTACTTTGCAGGTACTTACTGTCACTTAGTGGACTTGGACGCTCCAGGGCGGAGCAGCCCGTGTGCCTGTTCAGGGACCAGTGCCCTGGTACTCTGTGTGATGGGGGCTGGTGTGAGGGGCCCAAAAGCTGCTCCAGCTGCTGGTGGCTTTCCTCAGCCGGCGACCAGGGGCCCAGTGCTAGCACTGCAGTTGCTGTTAACTGCACAGCTACTGCTTGAAGTTGAAGCTACAAGTCCCTGTGCATTTTAGCACTGGCCTTCCTTTGTGCTGCCGTTGTTACACAACCTGAAATTAAATAGAAGTGTCTGTCTACTTTCTTTCCTCTTCTTCCTCCCTTTCTGCAGCCCTGCAGAAAGATAAAGCATCTTTGCTGGGATGGTCAGAGGTTTCCATGAGCTTAAACACAGGAACAAAATTACATTGTAGATGTGATTTTTTTTTTGAATTTAGCAAAACTTTTGATATTGTCTCTCACAATATCCTTCTGGACAAAATGTCCAGCATACAGCTAGATAAAGACAGTATGATGGGGGAACAAGTGGTTGATGGGTTGGGCTCAAAG
>VXAL01006089.1:0-11146 GCA_013399475.1 Chauna torquata
TTCTATGATTCTATGATTCTCTTATAGACTGGTGTATTTGTGCACTGTGAACAGCTTGAGAGACAAAATTTGCCAGAAGTATGTTTCTAATGGAATTAAAGCATTTTGAAATATTCCACTAAACAGATTTGTTGACTTGGAGAAACCCTTCACTAAAACAGAGATTGAAGTTCTGATTTCTGAAAGAAATTCAGTCATTCACCTTGAAATATCTCATTAAATATAGGGAGGCAACTTCTATAACAACATACATTTAATGTAGCAGTCCCTACAGGGTTAGGAGTACGTTCATGGATATGAAGCCAGACTAAAATCTTGGTTTTAGACTTTATTGAACTTTGAGGAAAACTGCATCTTAATTAGATTTAGATAAGTATTTTGTGTGTGAAAGACCTTTCTCAAATTGAACTAAAATCTAGCATTCTGGGAAAGAGTGCTTGGCTAGATCCACCCCAACTCTGCAACTCAGGTTTCAGCTCTTGTAAACAGAAAATAAGAAAAAATATATATATATATATATGAAAATACAAGTAAATAAAGTGTCTGCTTGCCCCTGATTTCTGTGGTTTTGCAAATATAAAAGTTTCAAATCCTGAAATGAGAAAGCGTCACAAAATAAATGTGCAGTACTAAACTCCTCTGAGTTTGCTTCAAAAGCATCTTGTAACACAGTACAATTTTTTTGCAATATTACATCTCTCTAGTTGTTTTTTTTTTTAATATGTATATTGAAATGCATTTCACATCTATAAATGTCTGTGTAACATATACGTCTTTCTTATTTTATTTATAACCAAATTCAAAAGAAGCCAATGATGGTCTTCCTGCTGACTAAAGTGGATTTGGATGAAGCCACTCACACTCTGTGGATTTTCCTGACACCCCATAATGGAGAATTCTTTACTATTGTTCTCTGGGACTTTAGGCAGATCTTATATATTTCTGTTATTTCTGACGATGTCCCCATACTACAGAGAATTAAATCAGAAAGTTTTTCATACCTTTGGTTGGAGATTTGGATGAAGTAGCACATACCCATTAGGATCAATTGCAAAATAGTATCCATTTGGACAAAGCTGTAAGAAAGAAGTGAAGTTTAGCATTATAAAGCTTTAAGTAATAATAATAACAACAAAAAAGTGGTTTTACAGCAATAGTAACATTGAGGAAAATACATAGCCTCAGGCATCATGAAATATGTGAGATATTAATCCAGAGAAGAAAATTTATGAATTTTTGTTTACTTTTTTGGAATCATAAACTTGGATCCCTTGGCTCATGGGACCTCTGGAGGTCACCTGGTCCAACCGTTCACTGAAAGCAGACCTAAATTGAAAACAAGATCCAAATTCAAACTCGGACATGGTTGCAAAAGGTCTTTGAATATCTCCAGGTATGGCAATTCCACAACCTCTGTGGGCAACCTGCTCCAGTGTTTAACCACTCTCACAATGATTTTTTTTCCTTATTTCCAGTTGGAATTTCTCTTCACACCACTACAATGATTGCCTCTTGTCTTTTGCTATAAACTTCCAAGAAAAGTCTGATATCATCTGGGTCCATCCACAGAGTTGCAGTCAATTGCTCAATGTCCAAGTGGAGACACAGAGAGACACGAGTAGTATCCCTCAGGCATCCAAACTGGGACCAGTACTGTTTAATATCTTTATTAATGACAGATAATGAGATCAAATGCACCTTCAGCAAGTTTGCAGATGACAACAAGCTGAGTGGTGCAGTTGACATGATAGAAGGAAGGGATGCCATCCAGAGCAACCTGGAGAGGCTTAACAACCGGGCCCACATGAACCTCATGGAGTTCAACAAGGCCAAATGCAAGGTGCTGCAGCTGGGTCAGGCCAATCCCAAACATCAGTACAGACTGAGGGATGAATGGATTGAGAGCATGCCTGCAGAGAAGGACTTGGTGGAACTGGTGGATGAAAAACTGGACATGAGCCATCAGTGTGCGCTTGCAGCCCAGAAAACCTATCGCATCCTAGACTGCATCAAAAGATGTGTGGCCAGCAGGTCGAGGGAGGTGATTCTCCCCCTCTGCTCTTGTCAGACCCCACCTGGAGTACTGCGTTCATCTCTGGGGCCGTGAACACAAGAAAGACATGGACCTGTTTGAGCAGGTCCAGAGGAGGGCTACAAAAATGCTCAGAGGGTTGGAACACCTCTCCTATGAAGAAAAGTTGAGAGAGCTGGGATTGTTCTTTCTGGAGAAGAGAAGGCTCCAGAGAGACCTTATTGCAGCCTTTCAATACTTAAAGGGGGCTTATAAGAAAGACAGGGAGAGACATGTAGTGATAGGAACAAGGGGTAATGGCTTTAAACTGAAAGAGGGTAGATTTAGATTAGATATAAGGAAGAAATTCTTCACTGTGAGGGTGGTGAGGCATTGGAACAGGTTGCCCAGAGAAGTTGTGGATGCCCCATCCCTGGAAGTGTTCAAGGTTGGATGAGGCTTTGGGCAGCCTCATCTAGAGACTTGGCAAGGAGGGTTGGACTAAATGATCTTTATAGGTCCCTTCCAACCCAAACCATTCTATGATTCTATGATTCTATAAATCCTATTAGGTACATGCTTAATGCAAAATGAGATTCCTACTTGCTCTTTTCTTCTTCAGTATGAACGAACCCATCTCTCTCAGCTTCTGCTCATATGCAATGTACTACAGCCCCTTGACCAACTTAGTGGTTCTGCCCAGCATCTCAATGTATTTTTTGTACTGGGGAGATCAAACCCAGACACAGCACTCCTGACAAGGGAGTACTGAAGATGCTAACTGCACAGCTGACCTTCTTTACTGTAATGACACATTGCTAACTTATGTGAAATTCATCCCCAGCAGTTGTTTTCCACAGTACTGGTTATTTTCTTAGAAATTCCCTAGCTAGATGTCTAAATAAATAAATCAATCATACTGGGTAGTGTACAGACAGACATGTACATTTAAGAATTTTTCTACAAAGAACTGTCCTGTATAAATGCTAAGTATTATCATTATTACCTGCAGTAATTGTGTACTCTACACTGTGATAAGAACTAAGAACTCAAATGAACAGCAGCCTAAGGTTACAGAATAATAATACTTGGAATATACCACCCAGTGTAAAAGTTGGCTTTTACAGATGCATCCTGATGGACAATTCACATAGAAGTGCAGAAATGGCTGGAGAGAAAACTGTCAGAAAATCTACAACAATGGAAAAAGAATATATGAAAAGAAGACTGCTGGTGTTTTGACTCACATCCAGGCATTGCTGTATGAGTTATGAAAGAGCATGCAAAGAAATCAAACATAAATCATACATAAAGAAAAACCACCAACACAAGCAACTCACCGTAAATCGGGGTGTCAGTTTTTTTATGTCCTCCAGAGAGACATCGACCCCCATTACTCCAAGAATCAGCTGATTCTGGTAAGAATCCAAAATGTTAGAATATGTTTGACATATTTACATTGCAGAATAACTGCAAGTCATCGAATTTTAATTTTGCCTTCATCTCGTTTGACAATGCTACTTGAAAAGTTGCCTATTTACTTATATGCCTATTTTAAATATTTTGAATAATAACCAAAGTGATTCAAAATAATACTGAGAACTTAGTATAGAATACAAAAATTGTTTATGAAGATGAATATAGATGCTTTCCTGGATGAATAAACAATAAATGCAAGAACAAAACAGGTGAAAGGTACTCTTTGCCGAACTGGTATGAATTACTAGCAACCATATAGAGCTACTAACACATCCTCAGGTTGGGCAACTGACAGTTAACCTCTTTTGGCTATGGTACAATGATGAATAAAACCAAAAACAAATAAGTGACTATAACAATCATCAGCATTTGAAATCAAGGACTCAGGGCATACATTTACTTCACTTGTAACTTGTTTTCCTACTATAGAAAAGGGGGCAAGTTATTTACATAGTATCACTTGAATCCCTCCTCCATATTATATAATTTTGAAATATGCGTTGGAAGATGCATTTTGCAGTGTGTATCCTAACATTCAGGTAGAGACATAAGACAAGCAGATTTATTTTTTCCTCTTTTTCCAGGTCTTCTGTACAGGCATTATTCTGCAGATAATGCAGGATTTGTTTGCTTGTTTTTAATGTGAAACTAAGAGAACTATTCTGAAGGTAAATGAAAGAAATAGTACTGATGAAATTTGTATTTATTCATTCAGAATATATGTAAACCCAGAGAATCTGAACCAAAGAATATCTTGGCTAAACCTCTGCATATTTTGATCTGAATGAACATAAGTATCATAACAAATGTACAGGATTTTACCGCATACTGTAAAGCATATTCTAGGCCTGATTTTCAAAAAGCAGCATTCTGATTTTGCAAAGAAGATATAAACTGATTCCTTATCAGACAGTAACAGGGGTAGGGAAATGTATTCAATACTTAGATTTTAATATGTACACACTGCTATTTTCTATTATCATTACAACCAGTTCATTTCAAGTCTCTACATCATTGCCTTTTACCCTGAAATGTCATAGCTTCACAGATTTGTTATAAGTTTATCTGGGCTTCCTTTCTTGGCAAGGCTTAAATAATATCGACTTCTACTTCCCATCTACTGAGCTCATTCCCACTGACACCAGGTCACAGAGATAGACCAAGGAATGTCATACCCTGAAACTCAGAACTACAAAAAGGGTCATCTGCATTTTCTTGTTCCCAGAAGGTTATCAGGCAACTAGAGATGACCCATTAGTTTCTGATGTACAAGACAATAGAATTGTAGAAAGTTCTATGGAAACACACATTTTTCAAGGAGTTTAACATTAAATTTAATTCAAATAACTGAAATGTATTTTTTTTTCCTTTAAGTAACAGCTTACTATTTTCCCATTTTGTTCCTTAGTTAGATTGAAGACAGGCAGAGTTCCTGTAATCACAAGGCCCAGCTCCTAGGAAATAATCACATACAGAGGAGAGAAAAAGACTTTTTAGTTTAATAACAAATATTAAACAGTAATATATTAGAAAAATCCAGGGATTACTGCAGCTAAATTCTAGATTAGTCTTAATTTTTAGTTTGTAAAAATAAAAATAAAAATAAATAGGAACACTTTGTTGATTTTATACATGGAAAGTTGAAATTGCATTTTTTGTGTACATATATGAGTGAAAATAATAAGTTGCTTTTTAAAAATAGCGTGCCACAACTTGGGATGTAATAGTATAATAAAACCTAATGTTATGAAAATGAGTTAACAGTTAGAGTTCTCACTAGACTAAGATCTTCAGATAGTAGAAGAAAGGGAAAGGGAAAGGGAAAGAAAAACAGAAAGAAAAAGAAAAAAAGAAAAAGAAAAAGAAAAGAAAAAGAAAAAGAAAAAGAAAAAGAAAAAGAAAAAGAAAAAGAAAAAGAAAAAAAGAAAGCCAAACCAATCTAAAAGGTAGTTAATAGGTAGGCAACAAATACAGACAGGCAAAAGCAACATAGAAAAATCCAACAGGTAATACTACTATTTTTCACTTCATTACTACTTTCCAAAGACTTGCAGTAACATCCATCATCAGTTCTACAAGATCATATATTCTCTTCTCGTACTAAGGCAAGGAGTCTGCACTTATTTGGGAAGATATATGAAATTTGCTTTTCCTTTATTAACAGTCACAATCCATACTGAAAATAGGATCCCGAAAATCATCTGTTTAGATAACCAGAAAGGATTTGTTCTCCATCCTAAATTGTTCAGAGGAAGGTTTCTATCATTTTTGTGTGGTTTGTTTTGAAAATTTCTTTTCATTCTCTGATGCTTATTCCTTCTGTGTACTTTTAGTGAGAAGTCATGACTTCTCTTTGCTTCATTGGTATAAAATAAGCTAAAATACTTTATTAACTCACTTTGATGAAATCAACTCCATTTACCCTATCTGGTAGCACCTTTTTGAATTTTAATGCATCTTTCATGAACTGAATTTTCTGTATCAAATGAAAGGTGACGAGATCAGGGTTAGTCAGGTTACAACAACTAAGGTGAAAAGGAGAAGTGGACTTTTTTGGAGAATAAGAGAAGGAGGAACTGAAGATGAATCAGAAGAAAAGACAGAGGAGGATATTCTTTAGAAGGACCACTGAAGAGATAAATAATAAGACAGGAGGGGTATGTATGGGGGAGGGGAACACTTTCTCCTCCCTTCTCCATATCCTCCCCTGTACAATGAGAGGACAATGATCATGAATAAATTATGAATAATTGCAAAACCTAAAAGGATCTGAAAATTCTGGGATTATCTTGCAGAAAGTGAGGCCAGAGCAATAGTATAACAGACCCTGAAGGGACAGGGTGAGAAAAGAGGTGTGCATTGCCACAGATACATCAAATTATTAGAGACAGTCTTGAAAGACAGCCTCAAGTTAGAGTACCTCTTTAGGACTTCATAACCTGAACTTAAATCTTACTCTAGTGTTTTCAAAGGGTGAACCACTCCAGCAGGCTGAATTCACATGTGGCCTTTGCCTAAACACTGCTGCTGGAATCAACTCTTCCATCACATTAAGAGAAAAAGAATAGGACAAAGTCCAGTGAGGTACAAGCAGGAGAGGGGCAAGCCCTATAGGAAGTTGCTTTAGGGGACTTAAGATAAAGAACCAGTGTTACAAATCAGTTTCAGCCCCTGCTAACACCGAGAATTGGGAAAAAGCCCCAGAGTGGATCAGATACAACTGTGCCCTCATCTGTGATGAGAAAATCCACAGATTTCAACCTTTACCTCAACAGTTTAGCTTGGGTTGGTCTTCACCTAATAAATATATTACTAAAATATCCTACTTTTTATAAATATATATGTATGCACACACATACATATAATTATATATACACAAACAAACATACAAAACACACAAGTGCAGAAGAGCTTGAAGGAAAGACTGAATGAACGCACTGAAAACATACAGCAACATGACAGAAGTCTGCAGGTATCACTCTTCATTAAACAGATCTCTTTCTATCCTCAGTTACAAATTTAGCTGTGGCTTTACAACAGGATGTGTACAGAACGTATGAACTTTGGTCATAACATCCTTTATGTTTCCAGTAAGTACCTCAACAGTAACCAAGAAAGCATGGTTAATGAACTTCTGGCCACTGAAATTCCAAAGAAAAAAGGGTTCCTCTGGGTCACACTCAGTTCTATGATGCGTTGATAAAAATTTTACAATAATGCTGACTGACGGGAAGAAGTGGATTTTGACATGACATTAGATGACCATGTGAACTTGGATAAATACATGATTCCAGATGACCATTTTACAGTAATTTTTTGCCTAGTTAGAGTTACTCAGAAGAAGGTTATCTAGAGCAACAGATTGGATTGCTGCTAATAATACTTTGCAGTTCATAGTTTCCTGAATATGTTTGTTTTAAAAGACCAAAGTGATAAGTTTAGCAGTAAGGAAAGTGCTTCATATATCTTTTTGTTTATTTCCCCATTATATACACTGTCCAATTAAAGAAATCATTACCTTGAGCAAGCAATTACACCAACCATGGTAGTTTAAAGATCCAAGTTCAAAATTTGTACAATAACCCAGTAAAATTGACAGGTTTCATTCTGCCTGGAATGCTTGGGAGGGGAAAAAAAAATAAAAGAAGAAGAAAAAAAGGAAAAAAAAAAAAACTGCAGGAACTGCTGTTATGTTACCACATAACTGATGATCTCTACTACAGCACAGGTACAACACTGGAAAACTTTTTGTTTCTTTTTTCTTTTGTTAATTTGAGAACAGCCATGACCTACACTTAAGGATCTGTGAGTAGAATTAGTTGCTTTTCTCTGTTAAAGTTGAGAATGGTTATGAGAATACCAGATGCAAGCAAAGACCAGCATGTTGGCATGAGCTGTTCAGAAAACAGCTCTATTGAAGTGTTCAGATGCTGGAAATGCAAGAATATTATGCTTGGAACTATAGAAAATTGAGTCCTTAGGACTGTGGAAAATGGAGCCCTATACTTACTGATTTTGCTATGCCTTTCTTCTGAACAGACCAAGATTCTTACTTTACTAGAGATAAATAACAGTCATACCAGAGCATCCAGATAGACATTTGTCCATTGGACCTGTTTGGCCTTCTCTCCAGCTAAAACCATTGGTCTTCCCAAAACATCCAGATACTCCTGCCAAAAAATGTAATAAACTCATCAGAAGGCAGTTATTAGATCAAAGTCCAGAAACAGCATAAAAAATGAACAACAGTAATGAAATAAAAGCAGTGNAAAAAAAAAAAAATAAAAAAAAAAAAAAAATAAAAAAAAAAAAAAGAAAAAAAAAAAAAGTAAAAATTTACCACTAGTACAGGAATTTTATTTAAATATTTCTCTTTAATTTTAATACCCAACAATTCAGTCTTCAGTTTACAGTATCTACTGTAAAGATAATTCCTGTATTTCAGTGTCAGTTGCTCAGTCATGTGGACCTTACAGATCCATAACCACTGCTCTTTTTCCATGAAGTGAGAATTACAATTATTTCTGTTCAAAAATTAATTGCTGATGTCATAATGAAATTACAAGCAGATCGCAGAGCCTTCAACCCAGAAGAGATAGTGGACCATGGAGAGTGAGTGGTAACAGCTAGATACGGTTAGGTCCTGCTGCAAGAAGTTGCATAACTACTATTGAAAACTTTCAGAATTTTAAACCTGCATAGTCCCTGCCTTCCCTTAGTTCAGGAGTGCAGATAAAGCTGGTGGTCTTACGAGATATAAGACTTCTGGTCTGGTTTGGGAATGGATGCCATCAAACTTGTTTCAGTCTTCAATCTTTCCAATTTGTCTTAAAATATTAGGAATATTTCTTGCCAGACACTATCTGGAAGAGTTTAACGGCATCAAAGTACTCTTATTCAGGCCAAAAAATGACTCCTATTTTTTGCCAAAAATATGTCATGCCTGGCCTTGGAAGGACAAAGAACAACTATGATAGTTCTTTCCCTTTCTGGACATCTGAATACATGAACTTGCAGAGAATATCTGTTCATCTACACTGTAAATTTGGATCACATCATGTAATTCCAGGGTCCTGTGCCCTTAATTATCTACAATCACATCTTCTCAAGTGCCCCTGAATTTTGAAGGGGAAAAGCTATGTCTCTCCCAGACTGGTTGGACCAATCCAGGAACCTCTCGAATAAGCAGGACTGTACCAGGCCACTGTTTCTGCCCAGCTGAGGTCAGACACATTAGCAGGTTTATGCCCTCCCACAGATCCATGGCTTTCTCCATGCAATACAAACCTGTAGGCTCATCCTTTAAGTATGGCAGGCGGCAGACTCTGAATGTTTATACAAGTTATATGAAATTACTAGCTTTAAAGAACTTTATACAAATTGCTGCCGTGTTTCAGGATCAAAGAAGAACCACGTAAGGCCAGGAGGAAAACTAAGCCCAAAAAATAGCCTTTGTGCAGAAAAGGTCCGCAGGATACAGATCACTTCATACACTAGGTTGTGTGCACGTGGCCATGACTAGCATGCAGGTAAGCCACTGCGGGCCAGCTAGCCAGGATAACAGGGATCACATTGTAAATTGGCTTACTGCAACTACGCAAAAGGAAAAAATAAATTAGAATACTCTAACAGAATAATACCTCATACATAAATGAAAGTGTTAATTATTTCTCTGTTCTTAATGCATTGTATCTTAGAACATATTTTAGGACAGAAATTACTCCAATTCTTTGTGTTACAACTGTATCTGCATTTTGCAAACACACTTACACACTTACCTGGGTGTTTATTCTTATGGCTCCAATGGATGGAATTTCATAATAATAACCTAAAATTGGGAACAGAAATGATACTATCTTACTATAATACAAATCTAGTCTCTTCATCTTAAGGAATTTAATTTGGCTTGTAATTTCTAATTAAGATTTTATAGAAACTACCATGTATAGGTGAAATATTGTTTTTGTCAATGCCACAGCAACACACGGCCACATATGATAGGTCACCATGCCATACTGGTCAAGCTAGTTGCTCTTAAGCAGTGACAGTCTACTATGTGTTTCTTTTGTCTGTTGGTTTTAAAGCTGAAATAATGGACTGAATTAGTATTCCTGTACTCCAAGTTACTCTGATGTGCCACCATAATTAATGGCGATTTTAATATACTGTGATAGCAACAGAATTATATGCTCAATGGATACAGAAATGCAAGTACAGCTACAATGTGCTGCAATAGTGATGTTCACAGCATAAAAATATAAGGCACTCTGTGGAAAGAACAAAAAACTGTAACCGGTATTTCTTCTAACTAAACATCAGAAATGTCTTTATTCATCATTGATATTATCATTTATTTGTTTGAATTAAAAATACTGCCTGTATGCGTCAATAAGACCAAAATGAAAGGTACACAGAGCTCCTGAAGCAGGATGTGAGATGCAGTTTTGGACCACATGATTTTGTAAGACGGATTGGAGCGAAGGAGAGCAGGACTGGAAAGGTCAGAGTACTGAGGTTAGACACTTGCTTTGCCTTAAATAATGTGTGACTTGATAATAACTTAAAAGTTTTAATTAAGGAAAAGTTAAAGAAAACTTTGCCACTTTGGATGTGTGAACAAAGAATTGCATAAATATTGGAAAGATGAGTATGATCATTTTCCCTAGATAATAAGATGACATAGGTGGTTATCCTGTAAGCCAGCTGGTTTGTTCTAACAGAATGGAGTTTACATGCACATAGTATTTTGAGATACAAAGATATTAGTTAAAAAATCCCTGTTCAAAAATGAAATGATGATCTTCTGCAACTATCTGACAATACAATCTGCTCTTCGTGAAGCTGTATTCTTCTGCATAACTTTAGTCAGTATAGTAAGGGATTCATGAGTTTATGATACATATGCTATTTACATTGGCTATAGATTCTTCTATATCATTATTCTTTCTATGTCTGTATCTTTCTCTTTGTCTTACCTTTGGTTTATCCCATTCTCATACCCCTTCTCCTTCCGTGTCTGTCTTCATTTTCAAGACCCTCTGTAATCTCTCCTACCTACCTGTCTCTCACCTCTTGCATCTTACTGATTTTTTAAAAAAATATTTTCACATTTTCAGGCAGGTCTAGAAATTGGGCCACTTAAAATATTAAACAATA
>VXAL01006095.1:0-11012 GCA_013399475.1 Chauna torquata
AATATGGCCAGTTACAACCTTTGCAAAACCTATTTTTTTCCTTAGCCATTTAACTATTGGAAGCAGCATTCATCCATTTCACATGTTGTATTGCCATTTCCTCTCTTCCTCTGCTTTCCTATCTCCAGCTCCATGTAAGTACTGATAAGGAGAATACAACTCCTGGGCATTTCAGAACATCGGCATTATGAACACACACACACACNACACACACACACACACACACACACACGCACGCACACACACACACCCACACCCACACCCCGATTAACTGAGGCCCCCCTTTATGGTCCTATGACTTTTTTCCAGGGGAGGTTGGCTGTGGGTGAGAAGACAAACACAGCCAGATATCATGGCTCAGCTGGCCAGGGAGAACTGTATTAAATCTAAGTCTTCACAATTAGTGAGATAAAGAAACCTTGATGTTTCCTAGTTCTTCTGACAGTGAGAACAAGCTGCTTTGGAAAGGAGCTTTTTTCTGTCAGCTTTTGGGAAACATACCATTGTGGTCCTCATTCAAACACCTACATGTTGCTAACATCAAATTAGCGATGGTCTCTAAACAGTCCTTCAGTTATTGTTCTTATATTTTTCTTATTCGTGTTTTTCTCTTTCCTTGGCATTTTTCTATTCTGTTATTTCAAATGTCTGTTTCAACACAGCTATGGTTACCCAATAACCACACACACTATTTCTCTCTTGGAGTTGCACTGCAAAACGCAATTGCATTACCTTTTTCCATCAAGGGAATCAGACAGTGTTGACATGTGTTTAGCATCAGGCATAATGCAGAGAAAAACTTGTCTGAGAATAGAGTTCAAGGTGACCATAAGAGAAACTCACCTTGTGTTTGGAAGGTAACTTTGTCGTAGATGTTTGAAGGACTCTACTTGAATGTTAGCAAAGCAGACTTAACTGTTATTCGTGGTGCAGGGCTGTATTGAAATGCTGAATGCTTGCTGTTTTCTCAGAGTTATTCTGTTTCATTCAGCAAATACTGGAAAGTTTTAATTAAGATAGACCAAAAAGAAATCAATGAAAATTGTGCTGCATTCATCTCAGCTGCATCATGCAAATGCTGTAAAAATCAGGAATAAGTGCAGTTGCCAGAAGTAGTGCTGCCCAGGGTAATATCTGCTACGCAGCTCCACCAGAATTGAAAATACAGTGGCAACTTATGAGCACTGAGTATGTGTAAATATGTATTTATGTCAGCTAAAAGCTTATGTACGCCAAGCTAATCTGAGAACTAGCAGGACTGCTGTATGTTGCTATTCATCTTACTATTCGCTCACCTAGGGCTGGGGAAACCGTGATTTTGTGTGCTGGTGCTGACTTCTTGTATGCTCAGAGGCAAACCGCCTAGGATCATATTTGTAAAGATATTTAGGGGCAGATAACTTCTAGTGATTTTACTGAGTGCGGGTGCCTTAGCAGCTCTTTGCTTTGCATGTGCCCAGGTTACCTGAATGTGAAAAAAAAAAAAAAAAAAGGCAGTAAAACATTTCCTCTTTGATGTATTAAAGTTTGAGATGATGAGGTAGTTTGGTGATGGAAAGTGTGTAGGTCCTTGATAAATCCCTGAAATTAATCCCTTCACATCCCTCACCCTAATTGGATGTTTCTGAGCCTAACTTATGAGCTCCAGTGTGGCTGGAAGCAATGTAAGGAGTGTGAAGGATCTCATCCCCACATAGGCATACACGTTTGTTACCAACTGGGCAGACTCACAGCACCTGCACTACCTGCAGGTCCCAGATGACAGTGGCAGTTGCCCTTCCTGGCTGAATTGAGCTGCAACAAAATCAACATCCTCTGTCTGAACAAGTCATGCTGCTCATCAGTTCCTAACAAAGGTCATTCAAAAGCTGCTTTGTTGTAACGTGGGAGACAGACCATACTGTATAATAATTTAGGACTTTAGTAGGATTTTAAAAGGTTAAAGTTTTATATAAGCCTGTTATAAATGCCTCAAAGCCTGTTGAATTAATAGAAATTTACCCCTGTAGTTATGCGCCTGGTAACAACAGCCGTAGAGCTCTTCCCACATAGTATTATGGTGGCCTATCAATATCTGTCCCTTGTTATTTACGGTTAAATAAGTGGCATTTAAGGAGACACTAAGTCTCCTGTATTTAATAGGCTTAAGCTAGAGGATCAGTTCCTTGCCAAGTTTTCGTGCTGTACCACTTGATGGCACACTTGCATAAGCGCACAGCAGTCTCAAGTCAGCACAAATCAACAAGCATATCTGTCCAAAGTTGTTCTACTTGTTTTGCATGATGAACGTATCTGTTTAATTGATTAAACAAATCTAATGCTATAGTGTTGAGTGGGAATAACCAGGGCATACAAAATAATTATACCAAGAAAGCCCTGTATTTTGCAAATTCAATCCCAGATATTGCCTGGATAATTCATTACTTTTTCATTCTTTCAGCAAGCTTGGTAAAAAACTTGCCTTCACATTACTGAGCCTTTTCCAAGGGTTGCTAATTTTTCTTGTCCAGTGTTGTCCTCTTTATCAGAATGTTTGTGGCAGGTTAGTTCAGTGCATGTGTTCGCACACTGTTCAGGGTTTTCTTTTGTCCTTTTGGTTCAAAAGCAGCAAAGCAATAAATTGCTACTGAAACTAAACAAAGATACCTTCTGTTTGGCTAGAGAGAAAATGGAAATTAATTCATATCCTCTGACTAACGAAATTATGATCCAACTTTATATCAAAGGAACATTCTCTATGGCGTTGTGTGAGGTTAATAAATGAGTATGAGGTGTTACCACATATGCCACTTATCTCTAGATGGTTGTAAATATATCAGTGAATACTGCAGATGGTTACAGGCCATGGGTAGAAACAACATGCTGGTCTGTTGGATTTTATGACTTTACGAAGAATATATTAAAACATTTATTAGCTCTTTATACACATAATTTTAATGGAAAGTATAACTGACTAGGTTCTGAAGTTAAAAGGTTACAGGGGCTGGGGTGAAATTTGCAGAGGGTGTCTGACTGTCTTCTATTCAAGGGCTTGGATCAAAGTTTCAGATGAGAACATTGAGGAAAAATCTGGAAGCAATATAAATGATTGTGTGTCAAATGACCCTTGAGTTTACCAAGGCCTAAATCCCACAAGCATTTCTGTTTTAACTTTACCTGGTCCAAAATGCAGTTGCTAACATAATCTTACCTGCCTATCACTAACTCTCTGATCTCTTACTCTCATTTCATCAGTTCCCCAGAGGGCTAAATTAGTGAGTGCAGACTTCTTGCCTTTGTTCTATAATTACCCCTGTTTAACTTTTGAATTTGTTCCCCTCCCTCTGCCAACACTCATTCCCCACTCCTTCAAATGCATGGATGAAAGATGGGCCGGTGGTCTAAACCAGGGTGAACAGATGCTTTTTATTCTGCCTGGAACATGATTATGTCTGGAACAAAGGAGGAGCAGAACGGCAGCATCATAAATAAATGTCATTAACAGGTAGTACCTGAGAGTTTTTGAAGCATATACTTTCCTGACTTCCTCCATTACCCAGTGAATTGCATTGGCAGTGATAATTGCAGCTTTAGGAAAAATAACTGCTAAACAATGATAGCAGTAAAGCCCTACAGCCTTCCTCAATTATATGAAGTGGAAATTTGGTCCTTGAGTACTACTTCTGAAACTGGCTGAGCAGAGTTAAGAGCAAGTTCTTTGGTGGTTTGGAGGATAGTTTAGGACAGGAGAAACAGATTGCTTGCTTTTCTCTGTGACCATCCTCCCTATACCCCATCTGAAAACTCAGTAGCCACCTCTGCCCTGTACCTAATATTGGCGTGAGAATAAAAGCAACACATTGCAAGTTGAATCTACTCCAAGAGGCCATGTAAGCTGGTGAATTTAGGAGAGGGTCTCTGTCATCTCTGTAGCCATCATTTCTCTTCTGGCTTTGCATCAGCAGCTTGTACTTCCATCATTATTCATCTGTTTCAGCCTCAACCTCTTGATCTTTGAAGGCTATTTTGGTATTGTTAAGTCAGTCCTTTCTACCTTTATTTCTGCCTCTTTACTTCTGCCCTTTCTACTTATCCTTGTGTACTTGTGTTCATCAACACCATCTGCAAATACCTGGCATTTACAGATGGGTCTTACAGGCTTTAGTCTTACAAAGTAGAATTTTTTGTTGCTATACATTTCTGCGTGAAGGGAAACTGGAGTCATTTTTAGTAAGAAAATATCTTTACACTGATTTGATATAAACTACTGTTGTGGTTTAACCTGGCAGGCAGCTAAGCACCACACAGCTGTTTGCTCACTCCCCAGGAACCCACAGTGGGATGGGGGAGACAATGAGGGAAAAAAAAGGTAAAACTCATGGGTTGAGATAAAGACAGTTTAATAGGACAGAAAAGGAAGGGAAAATAATGATAAATATACAAAACAAGTGATGCACAGTGCAATTACTCACCACCTGCCGACCGCTGCCCAGCAAGTCCCAGAGCAGCAGCTGCCCCACCCCAGCCAACTCTCCCAGTTTTTATTGTTCTGCACGATGCCATTTGGTATGTAACATCCCTTTGGCTAGTTTGGGTCAGCTGTCCTGGTTGCATCCTCTCCTGGCTGCTTGTACACCCCCAGCCTCCTCGCTGGCAGGGCATTTTGAGAAGCTGGTAAGTCCCTGACTCTGTGTAAGCGCTGCTCTGCAACAACTAAAACACCAGTATTATCAGCATTATTTTTCTCCTAAATCCAAAACATGGTACGTACCAGCCCCTATGAAGAAAATTAACTCTATCCCAGCTGAAACCAGTACAACTACCCAAAATGGAAAGAAGGAAGCAAACAAGAAACTGTGAAGTCTTTGTCATAATATTGTCAAAACGGGAGATTTTCTTCAAATGTATCTAAGAGAGCATTTACTTCAGCTTTCATAAAGGAAAGGGAATTGTCTTAATGAACATTTGGGATAAAGATGGAATAGGAAGTACTTTTTTTTTTAATTAAAGAACAGCCTGCAAATTGATGCAGCCTTTTAACCTCTTTCTGCAGCGCTAAGAAACAGTAACCTAAGTAGAAAGGTGTTTAGCTGAGCTTTACATAATGTAACTCTTTAAGAGGTTCTGTCTCAAAGTGATGCTTTCACTGTAGTTCCTATTAAATGAAGACCATGCAAAGAATAAACAAAGAAAATGAGAGGAATTTAATGCGTTTTCCATAGCACAGAGGCTGTACCTAATGGCAAGTCAGGAGTATTTATCCTAACAGCATTTTTCTCGGGATAGTATTACTTCCCTATTGACATGCACCAGGCCTTCCATGAAGCACGGAACTGTAGGGATGGATGCTTCTCTGCTGTTCAATGCAAAATGGGCTTGAATGAAGACATGACCTTATACATTCTCTCAGGTCAGGAAATCCTTACATAATAGATTATGGTTCTTATATGAATCATAGAATATCCTGAGTTGGAAGGGACCCACAAGGATCATGGTGTCCAACTCCCAGATCCACACAGGACCACGCAAAAATCAGACCATATGTCTGAGAGTGTTGTCCAGATGCTTCTTGAACTCTGGCAGGCTCAGTGCCATGACCGCTTCCCTGGGGAGCCTGTTCCAGTGCCCGAACACCCTCCCAGTGAAGAACCTTTTCCTAATATCCAGCCTGAACCTCCCCTGATGCAGCTTCATGCTGTTCCCTTCGGTCCTGTTGCTGTCACCAGAGAGAAGAGATCAGCTCCTGCCCCTCCGCTCCCCTTGTGGGGAAGCTGTAGGCTGCCATGAGGTCTCCCCTCAGTCTCCTCTTCTCTGGGCTGAACAATCCAAATGACTTCAGCCGATCCTCGTACATCTTGCGCTCTAGACCCTTCACCATCTTTGTTGCCTTCCTTTGGGCACTCTCTAATAGTTTCATGTCCTTCATATACTGTGGTGCCCAAAACTGCACACAGTACTTGAGGTGAGGCTGCACCAGTGCAGAGTAGAGCTGGACAATCACTTCCCCCAACTGGCTAGCAATGCCGTCCTTGATGCACCCCAGGATACAGTTGGCTCTTCTGGCTGCCAGGGCACACTGCTGACTCATGTTCAACTTGATGTCAACCAGAACCCCCAGATCCCTTTCTGCGGGGCTGCTCTCCAGCCTCTCGTCCCCCAGTCCGTATGTATAGCCAGGGTTGCCCCTTCCCAGGTGCAGAATCCGGCACTTGCTCTTGTTGAACTTTGTGTGGTTGGTGACTGCCCAGCTTTCTGATTTGTCAAGGTCTCTCTGCAAGGCCTCTCTACCCTGGAGGGAGTCAACAGCTCCTCCCAATTCTGTGCTGTCCACAAACTTACTTCAACACACCTGTGTCGAAGCCATTTATGAAAACATTGAAGAGAATTGGCCTTAAAATGGAGCCCTAGGGAACCCCACTAGTGACTGGCCACCAGCCCGATGTAACCCCATAACCCTTTGAGCTCAATCTGTCTGCCAATTGTTCACCCATTGTATTATGTACTTAGCTAGCTGTATGCTGGACATTTTGTCCAGAAGGATACTGTGAGAAACAGCATCAAAGGCTTTGCTGAAATTCAAAAAGATGACATTGACTGGCTTCCCTTGGTCAACTAGATGGGTAACCTTGTCATAAAAGGAAATTAAATTTCTTACGCAGGATCTTCCCCTCATGAACTCATGTTGGCTGTGACCAATGACAGCATTGTCTTTCAGGTGTTTTTCAATATCTCCCAGAATAATTTTTTCCATAATTTTACCAGGCACTGAAGTGAGAGACTGACAGGCCTGTAATTACAAGCATCTTCTTTCTTGCCCTTCTTGAAACTGGGACAACGTTTGCCAGCTTCCATTCAACTGGGACCTCTCCAGATTCCCAAGACCATTGAAAAATAACTGAGAGAAGTCTCACAGTGACATCAGCGAGCTCTCTGAATACCCTGGGATGAATCCCACCAGGCCCTGTAGACTTATATGCATCCAGGTGGAGCAGCAAATCCTACATAGGTTTGGGGTTGGCTGGCAGCTTATCATTACTGCAGTCATGGTCCTCCAGCTCAGGGTACCTGGAGTCCCAGAGCGCATCATCAGTGAAGACAGAAGCAATGAAGGCATTAAACATCTCTGCTTTGTCTATGTCCCTGGTTGTGAGGTGACCATCCTCATCAAGTAACGGATTGATGTTTTCCTGTGTCTTCCTTTTGCTATTAATATATTAAAAAATCCTTTTTGTTGTCCCCCACAGTACCAGCCAGCTTCAACTCTAATTGAGCTTTGGGTGCACAAATTTTCTCCCTACAAAGGCAAACAGCATCTCTTAGTCCTCCCGTGTCGCCACGTGAAGTACCTGGGCACAGTGCTTAGAAAAGGTATGTAACTTTGGAAAGCACACAGGCACAGCACATGACTAATCTAAAAAAAAAAAAAAAAGGGTGCATTCACACAGAGCTTATCTGCTGAATTGAATTTGCGCAGCTCTCCCCATAAGGTGACCAAGCTCCTAGCAGTGCTTGGGTCTAGCCTGAAGTTTCTTTTCTCCCTTTCATCGTAATTTCTTGTGCCTGTTCCCTATTACTTTTGGTGTATTTTGAGCAGCACTTAACCCCAGCACTCTGACAGGCACTTTATCAGTGTAACAAAGCACCCCTGGTCTTGTGGGAAACAAAAGTAGTTGTCTGTCTGGAAGTGGCTAAGACTTACTACAGGTTGTCACACAGAGTCGAAGGCTGGGAAAAGAGAACTTGTCAGCTTTACCTTGATAAACCTATGAGTGTGAAAGACATGCCACATGCAATTTCCATTACAGAGATCACCAGGAATCCATCAGAAGCATGAACGAGTGGAAAGAGTCAGGCATGCAGAAAGTTATTCTGACCAGAAGCCTTGAGCAGTTTCAAGTGCTCTCCCAGCTGTACCTGAATTCCATAGGAATAAAGGGGATTCATGAAGTTGTCTTACAAGATTAAGACAAAAATCATCCATTACAATGTACATCAAGATAGCCAGATAGTGTTTTCAGATCACCCTTCCTATATTTCCCCCCGCCTCAAGTCAAAATGCAGTAAGTTCTCCCACAGTAGAAAAGCAGTTTCAGCATCATCCAAAAATATTCTAGTGCTTTTCTACTTTGTTAGGACCATCTTCCTGGTTCATTTCAGAGCAGTATACTACAGCCTCCTTTTCTTGCCCTGATACTGGCAACTTCATCCACAGATACAAGCATCCTCTCCCTTTGTACTGGAGGAGTATAGACTGTTGGGACAGTTAGCTTTCATAGGTTGTTTGAGAATTCCAGCTGTCCTTACAATGAGAGGTCCTACTATTTAACAGCATCTCAAATTTTGAAGCTGAGTGAGCAACTTAGGAAAAGAAGTTAGCATGTGCCATGCTACTACGTGGAAAGATCAGATCTAGTAGTTGACTGCAGCTCAGCAATGAAGACTAGTCATCAGCTAGACACTTGCCACTCCTTTTCATCCCTCCAAAGCAGACCAATGAATGATCTACAGTAAATACCTCCACTGTGGTGCCATTGCCAAGCAGTAGCAGATATCACATCCCTGAATTTTCTATTTGTCCAGTGAGAAATCATGATTTGAGATGTGTTCATACAGCAGCTTGACTAGTTCATGCATGCACCAGCCTACGGTGGAAGAGGTCATGAAAGGAAAGTGCCTGGAGGAAAACAGGCCAGTGAGCAGGCTAAAGCAGGTGTTGTCCCCCACATACACTATACCCATGTCCCACTGCTGGCCATGGGACCCTTACAACTCAGCAGCCTTCTTGCAACTGACATGAGTCCACCTGGGAGATGAAGGCTCATCTTCCTGAAGCTGGCTGTTTTGTGTCAGGAGCAACAAGCAACCATGCAACTTGAACATGTATTTGTCACTGTCTGAGCTGACCTGGGTAAGGGAAGGGACTTCCTTCGGTCTGCGCTAAGACGTAGAACAGGCAAGCCCTGAGCTTGGCATGTCTCTCAGCAATGAGGCAAGTATGGGTGCCACCACAGGTTTTGACCAGTACCTAAAATCACCAATATAAGTGTACACAAACATATGTTTTTTTGAAGAAAATTAGCTGACCATCTCCAGAGCATGAGTGCTTGGTTTCCAGTCAGCAACTGTGTTTTAAAAAGTGCTTAGTTAAGGAAGGAAAGTTAAGGAAGGAAAGAAGTTTTTGTTGCCTGCATTTACCTCCTCACACAAACAGTTTCCACACCTGGCAGCTGATAACAGCACAGCATATTTTTTGTAGATGTTAAAAAAATACTCTTTTGCCTAGGAAAAATAAAGTCTAAAACTCCAGTTAGTTGAAAAAAAGTGATTTGATACTCACGTAAGATGCTTCAGCTCAATGTTACACCCCCAGACAAAATGTTTGTTCAGCCATGCAGTGCTAAAATAGCATCACTGTAGAAGTTCAGCAGCATAGTTTCAAGAACTAAAGTCAGAGAATGGTTGGCATGGTCTTTGGCAAGACAAGTAAAAGCAAAAAAAACACCTGAAAGACAATGCTGTCATTGGTCACAGCCAACATGAGTTCATGAGGGGAAGATCCTGCGTAAGAAATTTAATTTCCTTTTATGACAAGGTTACCCATCTAGTTGACCAAGGGAAGCCAGTCAATGTCATCTTTTTGAATTTCAGCAAAGCCTTTGATGCTGTTTCTCACAGTATCCTTCTGGACAAAATGTCCAGCATACAGCTAGCTAAGTACATAATACAATGAGTGAACAATTGGCAGACAGATTGAGCTCAAAGGGTTATGGGGTTACATCGGGCTGGTGGCCAGTCACTAGTGGGGTTCCCTAGGGCTCCATTTTAAGGCCAATTCTCTTCAATGTTTTCAGAAATGGCTTCGACACAGGTGTGTTGAAGTAAGTTTGTGGACAGCACAGAATTGGGAGGAGCTGTTGACTCCCTCCAGGGTAGAGAGGCCTTGCAGAGAGACCTTGACAAATCAGAAAGCTGGGCAGTCACCAACCACACAAAGTTCAACAAGAGCAAGTGCCGGATTCTGCACCTGGGAAGGGGCAACCCTGGCTATACATACGGACTGGGGGACGAGAGGCTGGAGAGCAGCCCCGCAGAAAGAGATCTGGGGGTTCTGGTTGACATCAAGTTGAACATGAGTCAGCAGTGTGCCCTGGCAGCCAGAAGAGCCAACTGTATCCTGGGGTGCATCAAGGACGGCATTGCTAGCCAGTTGGGGGAAGTGATTGTCCAGCTCTACTCTGCACTGGTGCAGCCTCACCTCAAGTACTGTGTGCAGTTTTGGGCACCACAGTATATGAAGGACATGAAACTATTAGAGAGTGCCCAAAGGAAGGCAACAAAGATGGTGAAGGGTCTAGAGCGCAAGATGTACAAGGATCGGCTGAAGTCACTTGGATTGTTCAGCCCAGAGAAGAGGAGACTGAGGGGAGACCTCATGGCAGCCTACAGCTTCCCCACAAGGGGAGCGGAGGGGCAGGAGCTGATCTCTTCTCTCTGGTGACAGCAACAGGACCGAAGGGAACAGCATGAAGCTGCATCAGGGGAGGTTCAGGCTGGATATTAGGAAAAGGTTCTTCACTGGGAGGGTGTTCGGGCACTGGAACAGGCTCCCCAGGGAAGCGGTCATGGCACTGAGCCTGCCAGAGTTCAAGAAGCATCTGGACAACACTCTCAGACATATGGTCTGATTTTTGGGTGGTCCTGTGTGGATCTGGGAGTTGGACTCCATGATCCTTGTGGGTCCCTTCCAACTCAGGATATTCTATGATTGAAAGTCTCTTTGTGTCAATCAGTATGAAGACGTAATTTAATTCAGTGCAACAGAAATCACTTTTTCTCCTAGGATCTAAGATAACCAAATATCACAGCTAGCTTAATTAGTTTCCAATCTTTGTACAACTTCACCATTAAACTCTGGAAGAAACACAGTTCATGTATTTATTTTTTATAATTCTTTTCTACTCTGCTTTGCTGCTTAGAAGGAGGAGGAGGCTTAGTGAGCTTCACAGTGACAAAATCTTACTCAAATTCAGACT
>VXAL01006096.1:0-16914 GCA_013399475.1 Chauna torquata
GAAGACAAATAGTCAAAATCAGATCCTGTCTTGTCCTGAGTCATTTAGGTTAAATAAATGATGTAGTGTCCCAAAAGTCTACAGCCAGAAAACCAAGTTTCTGTCAAATCCAAAAGAAAAGTCCCTCCCAAAAAGAAAAGAAAAGAAAACAACAACAACAACAACAAAACTACACATAAAAATACAACAGGAAAAGACTCATGTCCGCAAGGAAAGGTTAATGTGGGTGGGAGGAGAAGAGGAGAAAAAAAACAACCTGAGACAGCCACAAGCCAGATGATTAGAACAGAAACACAGAGTTCACAGGATGTTTGTTACCTAGGACTCTGATCATTTTTCTGCTCTGTTGCTTCCTTTTTCCTCCCAGCTTTTATCTGTTTTGTGTTTCTCATCCACAGTGACATTCACCTTGCTTAGTTCCCCTTGCAGGATCCCCAGGCTCATGAAGGCATGGGCTGTTTAGTGATACTTTTTGTTAGGTGTTTGTATAGCGTGCAGAAAAATGTGGCCATGACCCATAATTTATAATACAGATACAAAATAATGGGGTTTAAAAGTTTACTCCAGCAGCTCTAGCTGAGCCTGGAAAAGGACANATAAAAATACAACAGGAAAAGACTCATGTCCGCAAGGAAAGGTTAATGTGGGTGGGAGGAGAAGAGGAGAAAAAAAACAACCTGAGACAGCCACAAGCCAGATGATTAGAACAGAAACACAGAGTTCACAGGATGTTTGTTACCTAGGACTCTGATCATTTTTCTGCTCTGTTGCTTCCTTTTTCCTCCCAGCTTTTATCTGTTTTGTGTTTCTCATCCACAGTGACATTCACCTTGCTTAGTTCCCCTTGCAGGATCCCCAGGCTCATGAAGGCATGGGCTGTTTAGTGATACTTTTTGTTAGGTGTTTGTATAGCGTGCAGAAAAATGTGGCCATGACCCATAATTTATAATACAGATACAAAATAATGGGGTTTAAAAGTTTACTCCAGCAGCTCTAGCTGAGCCTGGAAAAGGACAGTGGAACAAAATATCAGAGAAGAGCTAGCTCCTGTGTTCAGCACAAAGGCTATTCTACTTGCTGCTTTCCTATTCATAGCAGTTTAAGCTTGTCTCCTGTGCTCCATTTTGATGTAAAGTCAAAGTAAGCTTAAATCACACAGAGTATTTTTGATTTAGATCTAAACATGGCTCATATTTGATTTCTGCTGGCTACCATGCTGAGAAGCATGTGAAGCAGCCTACCTGAAGTTTATTCAGAGAGGATGGTACACTCGAAAGTGTGTGAGCAAGGCTGTGTTAGGCCTCTCACTCTACCTGTAAAATAATTGGGTACAAATTGCCTGAGCTAACTTCACCTGTCAAACCAAAGTTAGACATCTGTGCCCTTCATTCTGGGGAAATCATTCCAGAGAGGACTTCACCCACCCCAGTGCTGGCCATCTGTCTTTTGAATGAGGTGAACCATGTTTTGGAGAGTCCTCTCTTTTGATACTGACTACGAAGGAATCCTTCTGCTAGACCTGTAACTGTTAGACAGCCGAAGTGGCTAACACGACCTAGCAAGGCAAGGAATTCCTTACTTGTTAGAAGCCTCATCCCACTGCTGATGCAGCTTATTTTATTCAGGGAACAAAATCGCGGTAGAAGTTGTATTGCCAAAAAAACCCTTGTTTGCTGACACAAAATATGTGTTGACTGGAAGGTCTGGCTTGCAGAGACAAATTCTGTCTAGCCGAGACAAAGTCAACGTCACCATTAACAGCACTAGTTGCCAGCTCCCTGTGCTTGGCCAGTGGAAGTGGGCTGCATCATGCCTCACCTTTGATACAGAGTGATTCTTCCTAGTTGGGGACAAGAACAGCTTTTACAGTGTGAGCTTGGATAAACCTGCTAAAAGGGTGAAGCTGCCGACTACGCTGTAAGAAGATGAGCACAAGAAACAGCAGAAGTGAGGCAGGGAGCCTATATCAAAGTTAATGAAGAAGGCACAGGGTCTAAGGAAAGGAGGAAATTCTTCTAGGAGTTTGGGTTTGTATGAACTTAGAGAGATCAGTTTGCTGCTGAACCATGTGAACTGAGTGACAGAGTTCATTTTGAGAAAGACATACAAACCAAAGCTTGCACAGCTAGAGCCTCAGATCAGAGTGACCTGATGAGCTGTACTCTGCACGAGTGTAGCTCTGAGGCTGCAATGCACTTAGAGCTCCAGTGGCAGAAAGCAATCTCGTTTTGTAACGTCTGCTTTTCAGAACATTTGTTTACAAAGTTCCTTCTTAGATGAATTAATTAGAAATAGCTTATTTACTAGTAAAAGAGAGAAATGCCAATTCATCTTCTTTTTTGAAATATAAAGAAAATAAGTGATATTTACACTTTAGCTTCCTCTTCATAACCCAGGTACTGGATTTATAAACATGAGTGCATTTGAAAGACATTAGTACCACATTTCGCACAAATAATATCTGGTTTTAAATATATGTGCCTACGACACTTCCTCAAAATAAATAAAATCAACCCTCCCAAAGAATATTTCTTGCAAGCTCCTTCTTTAAAGAGCAAGCTTATTTGATTTGAGCTCCTTCACCAGTCATTGTTAATGAATAATTATTCAGTTTTTCAACCTGAAAGATAGCTTCATTTAGTATGATTAATGCTAATGTACAACCTCATTTGCATAATTACAAAATATAATAAAATACATTCCAAATAGGAATCTTTGTTACTTCTGTTACCAAGGGCCTAAAAAAAGACATTATTTTTCAAAATTATTGCAAAACACAGTTACAATATTCTGTGGCTAAAATTGAAAGGTAAAATTTTTTCATCACAATGCATTACAAGGCTTTAGCAAAGTAAAAGTTATATCTCTGAGACATTGAATTAATCTACTAAAAGTATGTATCTGCTGAAGCAGATATTCTTTCCCTACTTTTAAATATTTAGAGCTGTTTTATATGAAAATTAACTAAGATTCTTAATGGAAACAGTATTTTGCTTTTTAGAATGTATGGAGTATTTTTTACTTCTTAAAAGCTTAAAAGCATCAGTCTCTTTGCGAGTTTTCATGCTTTTTATTGCTATAAGGAGACAGCTCGCTTTCCATTCTGCATGCCACTTATTTCAATGATCTAATGAAGGCACAGTAGACTTGAGAATGCAGCCCTTGGTTTGGTTTATGTTTAATAGCCAATTTCCCTTTTCTGAATATATTGTTTTGATTTCAGCTAAACCAATGTGACATCAGAATGATTGTGCCTTGCTGCAACTTGCATTATAGGAGCTGCATTGAAAACAGGTGATGTTAGTCGTACCTCCTAATGAATCAGAGGTAATAGCTGGGTTTCATCAAGACTGTCTTAGGACAAAAAGGCTGGTAGCACAAAACAGCTGAGGAAAGACTGTCTGGAGAATCAGAGTATCAAGGAAATTCCATGTTCCTGAGGCTGCTCGTTTGGCTTTACTCAGGCAGTTCCTGAAATCAATACAGTCATTTAGCCAGTGATTGGCCAGTCATTTTTCTGAGGAAGTATGAGAAAAAGCCTCCAATAGGAGGGGCAATGCAAGTGAGGAAATGAATTAAGGGCCATAGCAATAGACAGCAAAAGAAAGTGCAGTTCTGAGAAAGCTTGAAAAATGCTTAGGTAGATAATAAGTGTAAGCAGAATGCAGTTGATTTGTTCCTACCTTGAAAAATGACTAAGTGTCCTTTTATATTTGCTCTTGTGTACGTCAAATAATAGGGGATCTGTTCTTATCTCTTTCTGTAGATGAAGTGAGGCTTTTCATCTCCAGGCTGTCAATTTATACCTTCCAGTAGCATTTAAAGATATAACATTATTTTGATTTGCCAACATCTACAGCTCCATAGAGCCACACTTGTGGAATAAGGAATACTTGATTTTTTTTCTAAGCTATTATGTTATTAATTAGCTTAAATGTTTTGGTAGTTAACATACAGAGGAATTCACAGAGGCAAATTGTGTTGGTCCTTGCATGTACATATATGACCTTGCATAGGGAGAGATGGACTCTCCATTTTTATTACACTATTTGGCAGGGCTTATACGCAATCCCAATCATTGCGCCTAGAGAGTAAAGGATTTTTCAAGGCTAGTTTAAAATACATGACAAACAAGGTAGGATCAGACACAGGCTAGTGGATATGGTTCCATATGCTATTTAGAAGAGAAGCTATACAAAGATAATATAGATAACTGAATTGCAATGGGAAGGCAGAGAATGAAAGTAAATTGAAACGTGTCTAAATCTGCCTTGCAGTTTGAATATTTTCTCTTATGAAACGTGAAATAGCACAGTGGATGCCTGCAAATGCTAAGGATAGTGGATTTATATCCTAGCAGAGTAAGTGCTTCATAATACTTGTCTTTCATGAAGATAAATTATTAAGCAGGGACTCAATATGAATCCTGAATCTCCAGCAATTTTCCGTCTTTTGAAGTAGAAACAACCTGCACCCAATATTCTAATGAGTCTTATTTGTAACATCTGATTAGCACTTTTATGGCTGGCTGATTGTGACAGGGTAGGTGCAAGCACTGTGAAGAGATTTGTATCGAGGCTTTCATTAAAAAGGTGAAACTTGCACAGATGTTTTGGTGGTGAGACAGATAAAGGCATACTGAGATGGGGTCCTACAAGTGCCATATTGGCTTGGAGAGGGTTAACAAGGGCCAATTAACCCTGTCTTGCTACAGGCATCAAGTCCAGTGAGAGCTTAGCTCAGCTGCCTGATGAAAAGGAGGACAAAGGAAAAAATCTCCATGGTAGCTGGGGACTGGAAACAGCTGGATGGTTACATGCGTCTCCCGTCAGATGGCTGAGCTCTGGGGAGATAGGCTAAATAACCATTAAATAGAAAATAGGCCTTGGGACCAGTCCTTTAAAAACATTCGCTGGATGACTGTATTTTAATTCATTTGTTTTATTCTTACTTTTGAACTTTGATTGCTCCGAAGAAGTGGAACTAAAGAGTATCTGAGGAGGAAGGCTGCGATACCCTTGTGCTGGGTGGAGTGATCTGTGGTAGCTGGTCACTGGAGACTGAGGGCAGGGAATTCAGTGGGCTCTGGTGGGATGAAAACAGATGCAGATTGTGCCACACAGCTCCTTTCACGTCAATCTTCCCATAAATATAGGGAGTACAATAATATTCATGGGGCTATTAGTTTTCAAATTACAATGTCTTTTTTTTAAAAAAAAAAAAGTACTGTTTTTAAAAAAAATTCCTCAAAATGGGAATCAAAGAAAACTGTGCTCTTTGAATGGCTTAAAAGCTAATCTGAGCTTTGAAATTTCAGTTTTCAGCTATTAAATATTATCTACAACTGTTCAGTTTGGGGGATGTAGGAGATCTTAAATTGATTTAAAAAGTAACAGCAACAAAAAAGCTCAGAAGTAACAGAACAGTACCTTGCTCTGTATGGAGATATTTCATGCCAGCCTGTTGACATGAAGCTTGCAGTTTGTTCATCAGTGATTATGAGATTAAAAACCATTGCTAAATACAGGCTGAAAAATAGTAGCTACCCATAAACCCATCCTCTCTGGTGGAAAAATATGTGGGATTGTGATGAATGTGTATGGGTTTGTAAAACAAAGTGATTTGTATGTAATGATGATAATACTAGGATGAAAACCGGTGAGCCACTTGCCCTTTTTTCCTCTACTGAATGTTGCTAATAACTTGGATTCAATGCTGACAAAAAGAGGGAAGGAAAGAGATTATAATGTAAAAAATGTGAATGAAAATGGAGAAAGCAATTTTAAAAAGCATTTTGGATCCGTGTTGCTTCATCTTCAGGTCTGACCAGTACTTCACGTAATCTACAAAAGCCAGAGAGCTACAGCACTTTCTGCGTTCTGGTAATGGAGTCCTGATGACTTAGCTGGTGGTCTCAGCAATTCTGTGACTGAGCTTTGGGTCACGCTGCATCTCTCATTGGACCAATCCACCAGCTTACACTTACATATGACCTGTGGCTACTGGCAGCGGTCACATCCTGAATCCTGGTAGTTCAATGGCTGCCTCTCCACAGAGAGAAAGTGTGGAGATTGCCTGCATCAAGGCCATGAGGCTGGGAGGAGGTAAGTGTTGTTTCACCTTTTGTTTGCTGTGTTGTGGGATTCCATTCAGTTTCAACTGATTTTCTTCCGTGAAAAGGTAAGCACTTCTACCAAAGCAGAGAGGCTGTCTGTGTAAAAATCCTTTGTATTGTGTATTCAGTAAGTATTATATTTTCTTGGTGGGGTAACAACAGAAGATATTTAAAAAAAAAAAAGTCACTTATTTTCACCTGCGCTCATAAAACTTAATGATATGAATGCTAGTGAACTGATATTTAAACCAAATTGGTTTAAAGAAAAGTACACAGCATGAGTAACCGGAAGTAGAGGATCTCAGTTTGTTGTAGTTGAGATGATATTCCAAATCATCCAAGTTCAAAGTGATCTGCAGACCAGACTACATTATTTACTGTTATTCCAAATGGTGACTGCAAGCACAGGTAGCTTATTCTGGTGAAGTCTTTAATATAATTAGCAGAATTTCACCTTTTAGAGACAGACTGTCAAACATCATTAAAAACAGGCCAGTCCCCACCTTTTTTAAGTATGTTTATTTAGCACAGGTATTTTGAGCCTGGGAAGGCCCAAAAGGTATGGAGAGTTCCTAATTGGGCATTTGCCTATAAAAACCATTAACTAAACTAAATGTGGATTGAGCCTTTGAGATTAAATTGCAAGCATGGAGATCAAATCTCCACAGGCAAGTTAAAATCTACCAATTATTTAAAGGGTTTAATTAAGTGCAGATCTTTCTGTAGGCTGATTTAAAAGGACATAACCTAACATTTGTAGCCAATAAAATGTAAGGAATAAAAGACTACTTTTTCCATTTATTTCTACCATAAAATGTATGCTGTAAACTATCAGGAACATCTGAAGATATTTCACAGGCAGCACCATCTGTCTTCTTGGCAGACTATGCAGGCAGTGTGGGTGGCTTAGTTACTTGCTTATGAATCTACAGCATCACTTGCTTAGTCTGCTAGATGGGGCTGCCCCTTTCTTGTTTGGAATGATTTCAACATCTTTTTTGGTTCCATAAAACTGTTCTCTCGCTTTTTCTTTTTCTTTTTTTTTCCTTCTCTCCAATGTGCCTGCTCTGTGCACCTGTTCTTTGTTTTTTGTTTTTTGTTTTTTTCTTTAACAACAACAACAAAAAAGCTGGCAATTTGCTTAAAGAATGCTTACCTATAAAAGTAAGTCTCTTGGGCCTCATCGAGAAAATACTTCTTGCACATGTGTATTTTTTCTGTGTAAACATCTGCAAGTTTTGAAAGTTTATTCACTCATGCCACTTTCTAAATAAATCAGGATTATAACAGGCACTGGTACAGAAAATATTTCTTCTCCTTTTGTCCTGTGGAGAAGCTTCTCCCTGAAGATGCCTGCATGCTTGATACTAGGATGTACTCCTGAGCAGTTTTTCATTACTAACTTAAGTAACCAAATACTTGATTGGTTCAAGAATTCAAGGCAGGCTCAACACCACTGTCTGCAGTAACACATGCATGTGGCAGAAAGATTTGTGTCTGAGACCTCATTCAGTGAGCTGATAATAGCTTTCAAGGAAAAGAATTAAAGCAAAGAAATACTGTATGTCTGTACATATGCAAGAAATGAATGCTGTCAGAGATGTAATTTTATTTAAACTTATGTTGAGAATTGTGTAGTTTGACTAATATCTTCTAACTTTTATGTGCTGTTTTTGTATAGTATTGTAGTCACTTGGTAACAAAGTTTTAGGCTGTTTATCTTGGCTTTGAAAAACACCCAGAAACAGTGGAGACAACATTATTTGTATATTGATCTGCATATTGAGAAGAATATAAAAGATCTCTTGACACTATTTTACAGACTAAGAACAAATATGTATTTTAAGGCTGGCTGCTTCCCCCCCCCGCCCCCCCCCGCATACATCCTGAATGTCAGAAAATGGTGAACAAAGTAGAGCAGAATTACAGTGTTTCATAAAAAGAGCTCCATTTCAGCTGACTTCCATGCTTCCATGTTAGGATGTTATCAGCTAGATAAAAATAGTGCTAAAAGTTGCATGCTACTATAGCAGAAAGAAAACTTCCTTTTTGGCATGGGTTGTATTTTCCTACATTAAACTTCATTAGACTACATTTACACTTCATTAGAGTAGACCAAACATTTTTATTCCTCACCCATGTATTTTTGCTGAGGTGTTTTTGTGTGTGGTGTGTTTTTTTTAGAATTTTTTTTTAAAATAGAAAAAGTTGAGTTTTGCAACAACAGCTGGTTGCCTTTACAAATAAATTACTCCTAAAGTAAGAACAGAATTTGTTCTTTTCTCAGGAGTGCTTTTCAGTCCTAGTAAATACTCATCAAGAATCTTCTCAATGACAAGAATGTCATAATGATATCTCTCTGTCAAGTACAACCAGAAACAGTTCCCAGCTGTACCCTAAGGGAAGGAAGATTGAATAAAATCCTCCTCAGATGTCTGGATTACCCACAGTGATACAAAGATGATCATCTCGGTAGATAAATTATAATATTCTCCTAGTCATCCTAGGCACCAGCGCTACCGTGTTACTGTCACTTCACTGAGATATGTAACTCTATCGAGATATAAATGGCAATTCAGATGCCAATGACATGCCCTCTGCTATCAGCTACTCTGGATATTATTCCTTTATTCAGTCAAGCAGAGTTTCTCCTCCACTGGCTAATGCCTGCCCGATCTTGGATTCAGCAGTAGTGTAACATTCAGACTCTGCTTTCCAGATACTTCCCCTGGTGAAGGAATTGGCAGAGAATGGGCATAGAATTGGCTCCACACCACTGCTTACTAATGATCAGAATAGCTGGCCAGGCATGAAGAGGGATGTCAGCTGCAATAATTTATTTCCTTCCCTGGAGCGGGAGAGGAGCAGTGCAGGCCTACGAGGAGTGTGGCTTGGAGACACGGCGTCTCGCTAGGCTTCTTGAGGAGCAGGGCAGCTTTCTGAGCACCCCTTGCTCGCGGCTGTGCCTAAAGGCACGGTCTAGCACTATCTGAGTTACAGACGCTTTGAGTTGCTACTTTATATGCAACATTGACATTCCTTTCATTGCACATACAGTGTTCATCAGGCACTTGAATCTGGATAATGAGAAGAGTGCATAATCCACTTGCAGCTCTTCATTTTAAAGTTTTATTTTCCTCTCATGGCTGACGCATGGCTCCAGTTATTCCCAAGATTATCTGATCAGCACCACAGCTCGGCATTTCAGGGGAGGAACATAGCAGGAATGGGCAGTTGCAAGAGAACAACTGTGTGTGTGAGCGCGCGCGCACATGCGGGGGTCCCTTTTAAATCCTGCCTTTAACAGAAATAACAACTAAATATTTGTCATTTCAGAATGGGAGGAAACTGGGCATGTCACTTAACCTGACCAGCCACTTCACTTGAAACTAAAATAATGAAATAAAAATAAATAAATAAGTGGGGGGTAGTGGCAGCTACGAAAATTCCTGCTACTCAAAGGATTGATTTTAATTTACTGGAAAAATCCTGACACTGGTGTCTGCTAATGTTTATTTTTTAAGTTTGTCCTGACAAAGTTAGGACACCGCCTTTCATTTCAATTTAACTTTATCCTGTCAGTGTAATTTAAAAATGCGAATTATTCTATGTTGATGTTGCAGTCTTCCTACTCCTCACTGAGGGTATCCATATGGTAAGGGGCCTTTTGGTGTAACGTACCATAACCTGGCCAAGTGCTAAGCTCCCACCGAGGCAGATGTTTATTGGCTACTGTAAGTATCTTATAGAATATATGGAATAAATCAGGAGGCATCTGGGGGAAGCTCACATCATTCCAGCTTTGTGAAAACATAAGTGGTACCTTCAATTCCTTCAAACAGAGTATATATTAAGATGCACCTTTGGTGAAAGTATATATCATTAACCACACAGGCCATGTTGAACTCAGTCAAACAAAATAGTTCCTGTAACTGTGAGTTTGAGTTAAAAAAATTAAAATAAATAAATCAAAAGAATATTTATTAGAACATATTCTGGTAGATAGTCATCTTGCTTTTCCTGCTGCTCTTTTGTTAATTGGTTAACAATAATCCACAACTTTACCTAATTCGGATTTTTTTTTCCAAGAACTATTTTTTTTGACTGTTCATTAAATAGTCCCTGCTGTTTTTCCAGTGCCTCCAACTTCTCTCAGTAGTGAAAAACATACTCTTTGAACCATACTTCTTCAGAGTCCCAATTCTTTCTGAACAAAGTGGAAGGCATTAGAAGAGAGAATTTGTCTTGAATACTTTAAACCACTCCCACCCCCCAAAGGAATCCTTGAATTAGTAGAAAACTGAGGGCTGAGGAGAAGAGGCTAGATCTGACTGGTTTGTTTTTAATTATCTCTGCCAGAAGCCTTTACTTTTTATTCACTTTCTTGTATATAGAGCCAAGGCCATGATAACTCATGGTTATCACAAATTACACAAGTCACCATATTGATAATGGTTTATATTTTCTTTAACAGATCTATTTAAGTTTGTCATGTGTGTTCACTGGTGTTGCTTATCCCTGTGCCTCTTTTGTCATGTGTTGCCTCAGCAAACCCTTACACACAGTGAGCTGCCTTCTGGGCAGTGAACGAAGTCCCTTATCTTTCAACTTCTGCAAAAAGTGATAGTTCTTAAACTTGTCAACAGACATAAAAAGAAAGATGGAGGGAAAGATGAGGGAAGGGAGTTCTTAGTATCCGAAAATTGAAGAACATTAAGAAACAGCAGTCCACAGCTGTTCCACCTGAAGGTGGTGAAGCAGTACAAAATGAAGTATGGAAACTCTGAGTTAAAGAATGAAGAGACTGTGGACCACCTCGTTCCTTCAGTAGTTCTCTAAATCTTCCTGTGAAGACTTCACTGTCCAGCATAGATTAAAAAAAAACACTGTTAGCTCCCAGAATACAGGAAAAGCTGCCTAACCTATCACAAGACCGTTAATCACCTTTGACAACATATGTTTATAGCTGAAATGAAGCATTCACTGCTCAGAAGTGTTTGACATTTCTGTATTACACTGCTATTAACACTGTTATCTGAATACATGTATAGACAGAGACATTTCTTAAAGATTCAAAAATTCATCAGATTCAGCAGAAACTTCAAACTCACTTAAAATGCAGTGAGTTTAGGATTTTTTTTGACAGAACCAAATGGAATCTTTATAAGCCATGAATTAAAAATCCTGTGCAAGATGAATGAGCTCGTGTAGCATAGAAGTCAGCACTTGAGACCAAGCAGAGTACATTGATACTGTTTTCCAAAAACTTAATAAGTCGGTATTGAGTTAGAACAGATCAATCAGCTTAGCTAGTTTCTTTTTCTGCTGATTTTACTGCAATCAGAGCTGAAACTGGGAACTTGCAAGACCTAGATCCTTGTTTAGTACAAGGATCTGGCAGCTGATGGGGTGGATTACAGCTACTCTGGTTCTCTTCACTTGCTCAGCTGAGGCTTAGCCTTAACTAGGAATTTAATGGGGATTTCTATATCTCTAAAGAAATGCTTTAAAAGCTAGGAAACATTGTCAAATATTCCTTTTTTGTGTGGTTAAGCTGCTGAATTTTGGATTATTTTCTGTTCAGATACATAGATTTGACACGCCACTACCCTGAACAGCCTGAGTTGGTAGCTCGGGCACTCTCCTAAGACCAAGAGCTTTGAATGACCTCTCTTGGTTAAGCAGCATGTTTATTTTGGTGCTTTTGCAATTAAGCAAAAGTGCGCAAAGGCTATTCCTTCTCTTAGTTCTCTAGGGGAGTAGGAATAGAGGGAAGGAAAGAGATACAGCTACCTTTATTCAGGAGCAATTTCTGGGCTCTGGATCCTGGATAGATTTAAGCAACTCCCTAAAGCCTTTAATAAACTCCCCTGTGCTCAGGGTTATCCTGTAGGTTTCTCCAGGTATCTAAAGTTTTTTTCTGGCTGTCATGTATAGTACCCTAAGTTTCCTGTGTCCTATGTGAGGATATGCCTCACATTAGGCATATGTGATATGAGCTGAGGCATTTAAAACTCTACTCCATTCCAGGAATGATGGACTAAATTGTGGATGCTGCAAGGCCTGACTGAAGGACCTTCAGTGCTCATTCAGATCTGATGATATGTGGGCAGTGATTCAAGAGACCTTATGTTGCAAAATCCGTTAGTGATTTCCAGTGAGGTATTTTTCAATGTACTATTCTCTTTTGAAGCATTGTGCTTAAGAATTACAAAGAAGGTCTGGAGGGAGAATTGTAAGGGTGACTGTCAAGCTCAGAAGGTAGCTCTTCCTATGATGAAACCTCCTCCAGTACCTTTAATTAATCAGATGTTTAAAATAGATATTTAAAAAATAAGGGTGGAATAGAATATTAACCAAAACACTCATGCAGTATAATTGTATACAGCTGGGATGGAAAACAAGACAAATGAGATAGCAATAGTTCAACAAAGACTAGTAAAAGTATTGCTATTTTTTAAATCTCCTAAAAATGGTGATTGAAGTATCCTGGAAATGCTAACATTGCTGACTTGATTTCTACTCTAACACATGACTATTATTATATGGGTCCTCCATAAAGTGAGTAATGCTAGACTTAGGATTAAGTAATACATCAGGTATGATTGATAATAAATGTGAAGTGAAAACTGAGAACCAGTAAATATATTTTTATTAGATCAAATGTGAAGACAGGAATGAAAATTAAAGGTAGAAATCTAAGAACATCAATCTTGAGAGAGTCAGACCCTACCATATATGAGTCTAGTCAAACTGGGATGAAATAGTACAGGCAGCTAACTCAAAAGGAAATGAAAGGTGCTTAGGGTGAAATATCCCAAGCAGACAGGCCAAGAGAGGGGCTGATCCAACACTGCATGTTCAGAATGGGGAAATTTAGATGATAAACAGAACCTGCTTTCCCTTGGGTCCATCTTTGAGACAAGCACATTATTGCTCTTCATAAGCATCCAAAGACTGTGATGCTTATTGACCCCAATTAAACCTTCCTCTGGTTCAGCAACCACTAGATAGTGGAACTTACATTCCCTTGTCAAAACAGCACGGTATTGGCAAAATACAGCAGCAGAACTTTTGCTGAGCAGCTTCAGGGAAGGAATGGAAAGTGAGTGACACAGATGATTAATGAGCCTATTAAAGCTGAAAGTCTGACACTGTACAGATAAGCTGGCAGTGAAAATGACTCCTACCATATATGTATCAAGGGCATCAGAAAGAATACCCTCTATATAATAGCTACCCACCATCATTAGTGGCAGGACATGCATATCTAGCATGTGTTGCCTTATTGCTATTTAGTCTTCCCAAGTATTTTGAGGTGAATGGCCTTGAGCAATAGTGTGAAGTCTCAGCCAAGTTGGAGGAGGCTTTGATGAGGTCTGATTTAAAAAGGACACCCACACACCATTCAGGAGGGACCAGATCAAAGAAAACATGGCAGGTGACAAAGAAAAAGAAAGAAACAAGCACATGAATTTTAACTATGCAGTGGCAGAGCAGCAGGCATACGAAAGATGAGGGAAGGGTCTGCTACAGGGTAGAAAAAGGTTAAATCCATGCTGACCTCAGAACTCGTACTCCAGTTGTGTTAGAAATCCTATGTTTGTGTGGTGACAGTGGTGGACTGAGACTTGGGCTTCAGTTCTCTGCCTCTGACTTCCTGTAAAACCCGTTACCTCACTTAAACACTCAAAGCATCTTTCTGTACAGCAATTTCCTTAACAGAATTATGCCCTTGTGCTATACATGTGTATGCATATTGAGTCCTATGTTCCTGGAAAGCATCAGATGTACTGCTGTTGCACTGCACAGATGGCCTGTGCATGCGCACTCAGTCTGATGCATTCAGAATCCATCAGAGTTAGCAGAAACATGCAGGCCATCTGTGCAGCATGTATACAAAAATACGATGCTTGCTTTCTGAAGTTTCAGACTTGCTACATAAGTCCTGTAGAGTTGTGCTGTACAGAGTCACTGGAAACATGTCTGGGATATCTGGACTGTTAGCAGCTATGCCAGGTGCTCTGAAATCTTAGGAAATTGTGCAAAATCTTCCAACTTCACCCAGACAAAATTCCTGAATGCAAAAACCATATATTCTAGAAAAACAATTTTTTTTTTTAAGTTACAGTCTGTGGCAGTTATCTTGTGCCAACTTTCCTTAAAATGTTGATTTCATTTATCCATCTCTAAAACCTGCATATTACTGTCATGCCTTCTACCTCTGCTGTGCCTATTTAGACAATCCAATTATTATTTCCAATTATTTAGGGAAGTGGATCTGGAATTTCCATACAGGAGATGTGTAGAAGCAGTTCAATACAAGCAATAAATACTATATTTTCATTTTGTGCAAGCAAGTGGAACAAAAGGATTCTTAGCCTGCGAATTTCGCACTGGATATTGTCATATAAAAGAACACTTCTGCAGCACTGTAGAATGTGTATTTGCCACAGTTGCTGCTTGAATGCTTGATTTGTTCCTGCTATAGTGTTAACTTTTGTTGTCACAGTTTACAAATATATCTATCCTCTTCCACCCTGTCACTATCGTTATTTCCTTTAACCCTCGGAAGAAAAAAACATCCAATTGTTTGAGTAGATCCCCATGGTAATCTTCAGTTGGCAGTGCTGTTGCATGCTTCTTCTCCTGAGGACTAAAATACATAAAGCACTATGTCCTCAAAAACTATTTGATAAGTCTGGCAGATGTAGCCCAAATGGAGAGGAGTTATTATATCTTAAAAAGGTCCATTAGACTGATCCTAAGTAGCATACAATTTCAAGAGGAATAACCTGAAGATAGAATTTGGCTTCTTTTCTGCTGTAATGCAACAGCACTATCACGGTAGTGATGATATATCAACAATAACTTCCATGGTTCTTTGATATACCCAATACAATGAAAAGATGGTATAATTAGGTGTGGGTAAGAGTAGAGATGCTTTGCAGTTTCATTATTTCCCTTTTCCTTTTTTTTTTTAAACCTTGATCGTCAGAGACAGATACAATATAAAAGAAATGCCCAACAAAGCAAACAACTCCAAAATGCTATATTCTGTTTGATACTTCTTCCCACACAAGTTCATCCTGCTAAAACCCACAAATATCCATATGATTTTTTTTTACACTTTGTTTCAATCATCCAGTCACAAAAACTAATTCTTGAAAAATTACTGGAATTAAAGACCCTAGGTGGGCGGCACTCCTATTTGATTTAGGCCCTCTGCAAAGCTTGTTAATAGAAGGACAAAATGAATCTTGCAATCCGAAATGACTGTTGAAATGTGTATCAATAGGCATTAACAAGTTTATTTATTTATTTTTCTTGATGGAACCATACTTGTATTTTATAGCTTAATTGACACTGTAAGAAGCAAAGAGCAACTACAGTTATCTCTAACTGGTGACACTTAAGGCTAAGCAGAAACTTCATGCATTTCATCCCCATGCTTTCCTTAGTAAGGAAATGTGGAGCTACAGACTGAAACGAAACCAGAGCGTGGCTGAATTGATTGATTGCCTGTAATAAATCATGAGAAAACTCAGCACGCATTTGCCACGCAGTTGAGACATACCCTAACTTTATGAAGAACAGTACTTTCCAAGCAGTGGGCTAGTTCAGGTCTGCTTAAAAACCGCAGCACATCCTACAGCTGCAGTCAGAGATGGCTGCACAGGAACCCACTTGTGCCCGTGCCTCAGCCAAACAGTAAAGGTAAAGCTCTGGATCTTGTTATGTTTATTCAGTGGCGAACCAGAGTACTGCCAGGTGCTAGTGACATGTGAAAGCTGGAACATTGCAAAGTATATATTATGTATATATATTGTGTAGTAGTTCTCATTTTCACAGATAAAACTCTTAGGAAATAGTAGATCCTGCCTCCTCTCAGTCTCACTTGGCAATATTCAATCATCACTATCATTCAATAGCCAATGAAAAGAAAATTTCATATCCAAAATGGACATTCCCCCCTTGTTACTATGGCATTTTTCTTACTATTTTGCACGGATAGCAATCCAGAAGTAAGTTTCTTCTCATGACCTCATTTTAAACTAAATATTTAAAATATCTTCTTCATAAAATGGTTGTCAATAAATTCCCTTCCACTTAAGGGCAGGTTAATACACACACACACGCGCGTATGCATTAATCAATGTCCTTTGGCAGGAAGTTATTTTGGTAGTAGATTTGCTTCTTAGTAGTAAAAATTAATGTACACTTTTAATATTAAAAAAAAAAAATTGATCAATAGCATGAAATTCCTATTAATGTAAATGATCTGTGACAGTCCTTATCTACCAATTAGTGGTAGAGCAGCATTTATTTTCTGTAGACAAGAATATACCTTAAAATACAAGGCAAAATAAAATCTTGTATTAAAATTGCATTGCATCAGGTATGAATTTTGTCAACATACAATGCATGCTCAACTTATTCTTTTAAGGACCTCAATATGGCACACAACATCTTAAAAAATCTTTTTCCTCCTGGTATGTAAGCTGGAGTTTTAATAAGACCAGTGAGAGAGCTTTACGTTTAATGGACTACTCTGTCCTGGAAGCTGAAAGCAAAATTGATCTGATGGTGTGAAATTTGGTGCCAGCACAGGGTAAATTGACAACACAGTATTTTTATTATGTGATATAGTAAAATCTCCATCACTTCATGTAGGTTTTCTGTCAGTTTGTATTCTCTTCACAGGGCCATGTCATTACACAGTGGAGCGAGTACAGAATTTCCCAAGCTACAACTGACCTAAGTTAGTAGATTCATAGAATCATCCAGGTTGGAAAAGA
>VXAL01006098.1:0-21332 GCA_013399475.1 Chauna torquata
ACTCCTGACAAAACTCAAACATAGCAGGAGGTGTACAGAAGGTGGAAGCAGGGACAAGCCACTTGGGATAAATATAGAGACATTGTCAGAGCAAGCAGAAACGTGAAGAGGAAGGCCAAGGCCCATTTGGAATTATATCTGGCTAAGGATGTCAAGGACAACATGAAGCACTTCTTCCAGTGCATCAATTAAAAAAAAAAGGAAAACTAGGGAAAATGTGGGTGCTACTGAAGGGGGCAGGGTCTCTGGTGCCAGAGGATGCAGTGAAGGCAGAGATACTGAATGCCTTCTTTGCTTCGGTCTTCACTGCCAAGGCCAGCCCTCAGGAATTCCTTACCCAAGAGACCAGGGAGAAAGTCCGGAGAAAGGAAGAGTTTCCCTTGGTTGAGGAGGATCGGGTTAGAGGTCATTTAGGCAAACTTAACATCCACAAGTCCATGGGCCCTGATGGGATGCACGCACAAGTGCTGAGGGAGTTGGTGGATATCATTGCCAGGCCACTCTCAATCATCTTTGAAAGGCTGTGGCAATCAGGAGAGGTGCCTGAGGACTGGAAGAAAGCAAATGCCATCCCAGTCTTCAAAAATGGCATGAAGGAGGACCTAGGGAACTATAGGTTAAACAGCCTCATCTCAATCCCTGCAAGGGTGATGGAACACATCATCTAACACATACTCGAGGCCATTTCTAAGCATGTGGAAGACAAGGTGACCAGGAGTAGTCAGCATGAAAATCATGCTTAACCAATCCGACTGCCTTCTGTGATGGGGCAACTGGCTGGATAGATGAGGGGAGAACAGTGGATGCTGTCTACCTGGACTTCAGCAAGACTTTTGACACTGTCTCCCATGATATCTTCATAGGCAAGCTCAGGAGGTACAGGCTGGACAAGCAGACAGTGAAGTGGATTGAGAACTGGCTGAATGGCAGGTCTCATAGGGTTGTGATCAGGGACACAGAGTCTAGTTGGAGGTCTGTAGCTAGCGGTGTCCCCCAGTGGTCAATACTGGACCCAGTATTGTTTAACTTATTCATCAATGACTTGGATGAAGGGATAGAATGCCTCCTCAGCAAGTCTACCAATGATACAAAGCTAGGAGTGGCTGATACCCAAGAGTGCTGTGCCACCATTCAGAAGGATCTTCACAGGCTGGGGAGACAGGCAGAGAGGAACCTCTTGAAGTTCAACAAAGGCAGATGCAGGGGTCCTGCACCTGGGAAGGAAAATCCCCATGCACCAGTACAGGCTGGGTGCTGACCTGCTGGAAAGTAGCTCTGCAGAGAAGGATGCAGGGGTCCTGGTGGACAATGGGTTGACCATGAGCCAGCAGTGTGCACTTGTGGCCAAGAAGACCAATGGTACCCTGGGCTGCATTGCCAGCAGGTTAAGGGAGGTAATCCCTTAATCCCGTAATCCCTCCTCTACTCAGCGCTGGTGAGGCCTCACCTGGAGTGCTGTGTCCAGTTCTGGACTCCCCAGTACAAGAGAGACATGGAGCTCCTGGAGTGAGTCCAGCAAAGGGCTGCTAAAATGATTAAGGGACAGGAGCCTCTCTCATATGAGGAGAGGCTGAGGGAGCTGGGCCTGTCCAGCCTGGAGAAGAGAAAGGTCAGGGGGGATCTGGTGAATGTGTATAAGTACCTGAAGGGAGGGTGTCAAGAGGATGAGGCCAGACTCTTCTCAGTGGTGCCCAGCGACAGGACAAGAGGCAACGGGCACAAACTGCAACACAGGAAGTTCCATCTGAACATGAGGAAAAACTTCTTTATTGTGAGTGTGGCTGAGCACTAGAACAGGTTGCCCAGAGAGGTTCTGGAGTCTCCTTCCCTGGAGATATTCAAGAGCCATCTGGACACAATCCTGGGTAAAGTGCTCTAGGGGACCCTGCTTGAGCAGGAAGGTTGAACTGGATGATCTCCAGTGGTCCCTTCCAACCTCAAGCATTCTGTGATTCTGTGAAATCCATATCTTACAAAACGTATGAGAAACCATCATTTTCTCACTAAGTTAAAGTTCTATTAAAAATATACCCTAAACTGTTCTATAATAATAAATTATGTTCCTGAATAAAAAAGGCTATCTGAAATGAAGCTTGACAAAAATAAATCAATTAATACATAGTGTGTGCAGGTAGGTACAAGAAATAGATGTTATATTGCTTCATTTGTGATAGGCAATGAAAGGACTGAAAGGATGAAGCTCTGCATCCTTTATGCTGTCAACTTCTAAGCAGGTTTCACCTCTCCTGTGTAAGGAGAGGAAGAAAATCAGCAAACCACTGATTTAACAATTGCTTTTATGTTACTGTATATCAGCATATGCACTCATGCACAAAAATATGCACACTGAGTGATAACAGAATCTATTCCTGTCACATAGACAAAAATGATGTCATTATTAACCATCTGCACTTAAAGTGCATTTTCCATTCATAAGTAGAAGTTACCCTCGTACTGACAATTACAGTACAGCCCTTCTAACAGCTTTCTAATCATTTCTAAAGGTTTAAAAGAAACCAGGCCGTGCAGGGAACTGTGTTCACAACTTCTGATTTCTGAAAATTCTTCCCATACTTAAGGTTACCTTGTGAATGTAAAAGAGGTAAAGATCTGTTTGGCTAAAGTACTATTATTTACACTCATGTGTAAGCTTTATTTTGGAGTATCACTTTTTGAATAGATCTGATAGGATTCTTTTTTATTATTATTATCTTTAGTGGCGTTAGAGAGTTTAATGAAAATTCAAGAAAAGATTGCCTAAATCCTAGTGAATTTGACAGTAGCAATGTGTGACATCCTAGCACTTCTTGATATTCATCACTTTGCCTTTCTATATTTCAAACCAACAACTGTAGCCGCAAAAAAAAATTTATAAGCCGAAGTCAGGAGAATTATTGTAAACATAAAAGTTATACTATATTATGTCAATTTGCATGGCAAAAAGTATACAGGCACTATCACCCGTCAGGAATAGGGCTCGTTAAGTATTGCAAAATGTTATCTCTGAATATTAATTGATTTTTAAAATTAATCTACATAGTTTCATATCCTTTTCAAGTATGTTTCCTGTTAATATTCTAGCAGTGAAGTTTGCTGCAGGTTAGAAATTCTTTGTAGATAGATGTGTTTCCTATTCAAGCTCTGAATAAATAAATTGTATTGCGTGAAATATTCATAGGAAGACTTTCAGGATTCTATTATAAAAATATGTGCTATTCTGAACACACATAGAGGAAACCTAGATCTGGATCCTTTATTGTTATGCCAGTCATTCTATAGTATTCAACCTATATAAATGTAGTGAACAGACAGTGCTGAACAGCAAGAGCATCACTTTTAGGAAACTCATTAATGATGCATCCAGTTACTTTTTTTTTTTTTTTTCCCATCTGAGTAACTGCAGTCATCATGCAGGCTCTGAGTGAATCCCAGTGACAATACCTAAAAACCTACCCACCTGGATGAAGGAGACCTCATTGCATTTGCCCAGCTAGAATTGACTAGATGAATCAATTAAAAGCTAGATAATAAGGTACCACTTAATTCAGAAAGCAATGAATAGCCCTTCAGAAGAAGGTTGTTACTCAGATCTCTGAGACCATGTAGATGCTGTGGTCTGAGCACATGTAGCAGCTGAGCTGTCAGCCGCAGTCAGGGTGAGCATCCTGTTCCCAGGAGTCACCTGAACTGGCTGGTGTAAACTGCACCAGCGTGGCTGAGCTGTGATTTGTGTGTGGTCTGTTTTTGCAGGACAGGAGTCACTGTCCACCTGCTGTATTTGTCCTGCCAAGCAGATCAAGTTTAGATTGTGTGTCAGTGACTGCACTGATTCTGCTTGAGCAACCACCTGCCAATCTCCCTGTGATGTCCAGAAAACTATTTCATGACATAAGAGCAGGTGAAACACAGACGAGACCTGCAACAACTAGACTAAGTGTCTCAGTCCACAGAAGGCTTAGGAGAGCTCTTTTTCCCCTGAGTCAACAGGGACCCAAAGCCAAGATACCAGAAGAAAATCCCAGTTTACTGCTCACAGGAGGCTGAAACTAAGATTAAGGAATCAGAGGGGCCTAATCCAGCCCTATAATGGATTACATGTTGCTTAAATGGCAGTGTCTCCCTACATTATTGTGGAAAGTGTAGATTCAAACTTGCCATTTAGCAAAAGGACTCAGGAAATCCAGTCTTAAAACCTTACACAACTGCATACTCAGCAAAGCTTTAGGCAGTTCATTTGAGGTAAATGCATAAAACAATGCAGGTGCCTGAACTCTGCCTATCTTCCCTTGTAAGCCCACAGTTCAAACCTTTATATCCTTAACAGGCCAGCTTAACTGGTGTGGACTTCTTCAGACTGCACTGAGGTATTTACAGAGTAGTTGTTCACATCTGAGCTAGTCACTCTCAGACCTCTTTACAATCATTGGAGAGAAACAGTGTGAAGTAGACATCTTCTTTTAGTCCAGTGAAACATGTTTTGTAAGTGTATATTTCCCTCCAGTGACTAGAACAGGTTGCCTAACTAAGTACTGCCAGTAAGACTTAGTAAACAGCTAAGTTACAGACACCATCATCTCTCAATGCTTTTGCTGCCCACCTTAAGCAGTTCCCTGTTCAGTATGCATCTGTTCAAGGCACTACTCTTTAGTGCCAAAATAGGCACAAAGACAGGCAACAAAGATGCTGAATGTAGGACTGAAAATGACAAAGTAGATCTGCATCAGAAAGTCAGGCGTTAAAACACTGCTGTTAAAATGCCCCTTTGTCTCCATACTCCTCAGTTCCTGATCTGTAAAACAGTCACAATGCACTTCTCTACCTTTCAAGAACCTTATGAGTATAAATATTGTAAAGAAAGAAATGTCATCATGCAAGAAAAACTCAGATAGATATGGTAAGTGGAGACAGAGAGATAGTAACAAGCCATTCTCTATTGATAAGTCTGTCTGCATTTACTAAATAAAAATTAAAAGCCTTTTCAATCTTCAGTAATTTGAGCAGTCTTCAAGAGGATAACAAAAAAAAAAAAAAATTTCTTTTTTAGTTATTTTTTTCATTTTAGTTAGTTCAGTCTGAAAAACCACTCAAGTCCAGCTCCTCAGAAGTATTTAAACGGGTAATTCATCTTGAAATCAGACAGAGCTTTCCTTGTGGATCCAGGTCCAAGATATTTTTTTAGACATGCTCAGCAGAAAAGCAACTGAATAATTAGTAATGCATTATTTATTTAACTGAAATGCATTGCATTGAAAACAACAAAAAAACATTAGCCGTTTTGCAGTTAACCATTTTCCTGGGCATGATTAGATTCACTAAATGTTTGCATTCAGTGATGCAAATTATTCATGTTTACCAAGCCCACGTCACTTTCAAGGGTTGCTGCAACATCAGTTGTCTAATGCTCCTAATACCTTCTGTGAAGTACGTAACGGAGATGGAGAGACTAAGTGATTTGCCAAAGGTCACTGCACAGCTGATCCATTTTGAGTTCTTACAGAAACAAGTTCTTTCCAAAGGCAGAACAGTGCAGTTTTCTTGTAGTATGCATTATTTCCCCAATTTGCCAGAAAAGTGTCAGAAATCAGGATCAAGTAAACAAATTTTGCCTGATTTCTGAAACTGGCTAAGGTAAATGTAGGTGAAATGCTATGCAGGAACTGAGTAGCTGCATGGCACTGTGGATACAGAAAGCAACAAGACATCTGGGACCACAGAGGTCAGACCAGTAGCTGTTGCTGGGGTGAGAGAGAGACAGGAAGAATTTAGGAGAAAGGAGAGAGCGTACTCCTACTAAAGGTCATCTCTCAGACAACATGAGAATAAGACCTCCATCTGTGTGTGTGTCTAATCTTAATGCAACGAACAAAAAGATACGCCTTAAATTCTCCCCTTGAATTTCCAGCACCCCTTTCAGCAAGAGTACCATACACCTACAGCTTTTTGAAGTGTTGTATTCCTGCCTGCTTTCAGTTGCCTAGTCCATTTGTCAATTTTCTGTCCCATGGGTAATCTCATCTTCTGGCATTTATGCTTCCTTTTGAGAATACTTCTAGAATATTCTCTCTCTTCCGGAGCTGCCAGACACTGCAGAGCAGCAGGCTTTAAGGGAAAAGGTAAGTGACTCTGACCATCTCCCGAACAGGATCAAAAAGAGCTTGTCTAATGAAAAAAAAAGTAAAAAGAAAGCCTCATAAGAGAAAGAAGCAAGGCAAAATAAATTCATAAAGATTTACATATTTTACAAAACTTCACAAATAATTCACAAGTTTCTACAGCCACAAGGAGCTCTGATTCATCTGAAGCATTTTGGTAAGTTCTTATAAGTTTATATATTTTTAATTTTGCACCAATTTTCACTAGGTTTCTGTTAATTTTACTGCCTTACATATTTTGAAAACAAAAAAAAAAGGGTTGTTTGAGGACTTTCCCTCTTCTGTGCTTCAAAGAGAATCAGGAGTACCAGTATTTTTCAGCATTTTCTCAGAGGTTTCCTAGTCTTGACAAGGATAAGACGTTAGCCTCACAGGTCAACTTCATTCTCATCCACAATTTATGAACCCTGAAGACTGAAGACAATAAGAAAAAGAAAAACAGAACTCTCTAATCCTGTGGTATCATACAGAAATCACAGTTTCATGTTCAGACATAACTAGTTAATTTTCTTCCTATAGAAACATAGGTTTGGCATATCATACTTTCCAAAATAAGTCCACTGCTTTATTCACTAGCAACAGCTCTTTTTGTTTTATCGTTGGCAGTTGCAATGCCAAATAATTTCAAAAGCTACAAAGCACAGATGTGTTAGAAGAAAACACAAAATGGCCTCTTCATTTGGTCCAAATGCAAAAGGTCTGCTTTGAAATAACATTACTTCTACAACTTCTTCAATAGCAGAAATTGAAACCAGCTTGTAGTGTATCCATTACACTTACCAGCAATTCCTGTCCTAAGTTACTTCCTTTCAATCTCAGTGAAGTCTGTTAAGTTCTAACTCACAACATTAGGTCAGTTAATGCTAACCCAAGACTTTTGCTTTCAACAGCGTAGTTGATTGTGCAAGCATTGGAAATCTCTCCAGAAACCATGAAGATCTTTTCTGGCGGTTGTACCTACTGCACTAAATGCCTCTTCAACTTTTTACACATACAATAGTGGGTGAGCGTGTGTTGTATATTCCCTTTTTCCTGACTGGGGATTGAGTTGGAGGAGATACAGATCACAGTAACATGTATTGGAATATATTTTATTAAGCCTGTGTTATTAAAAGCAGATAACTATTCACAGGGTACATTTGCTTATTCCCTCCCATTGCTCTCACACACCCACACCCACTGTCACACACCGTCACATGCGTCACTCGCAGCCCTGCTGTTTGCTCAGCAGTGCAGTGCTGCACCGATGTGCCGGTGGCTGTGAGGTGGATGACCAGAAAATCTATCACAGAGTGATTTGCTCCTCAGCAGCATATGTGGTCCTGTGGTCTCTGGCTGCAGAGAGCTGCCACTGTCACCTCAGGTGTGGCCTGAGTTGCACAGCCCTTTGTCAGTGCTAGCATGTGCTGGTGGCCTTATGCATGCTCAGCAGACTCTGGGGCTTTCTTCCATTTCTTGCAGATGTAACAGCACCGCAAGCCTCCAGTACACTTTCACACATTTCCCTTCATCACATACTTCTCCTCTCTTTAGCTGGTTCTTTCTCACCCATGGATATAGGTAGGACCCATTCACACCTGCTCATGCAGAAGGGGACTTTAAGATACATGGATGCATGTGTTTGCGTTTTGACTTCAGTCTGCTCTCCCCCCTCAAGAAATTGTGTCTTTGATAGTCCCTGTTAACATATTGAAACAGATAGCAAACCTACCAGGGATCAAGGGGGACTGCCAGACTGCTTACTTTATCCTTATTCATATCCAACAGAAGTGTCAGTAAATAAAACCCAAAATTTTGGTGGCAAGCATTGTATTTTAACAGACAGAAAAAATGTCTCTTGTGTTACATTATACCATTTGTGATTAAGAAAAACTGAGCCCAAGCCACAGCTGGTGTTTGACACAGTTGCCAAAGTGCAGTGTTTGGCCCACTGAAAAATAAATATTGCTGATAGGTCCCCACTCAGTAATCTGAAATTATTGCCCTGAAAATTTTGGAGATGATAATGTGAAGTGAGCAAAAAAATCTTGGCTGAAACCAAAGCACAGTGGATTTTGTTGAGAGAAGAAATGAGAAAGGGGGCCACAGCTCCATTCCTTATTGTGGCTGCACCTAGCCGCTTAGTACAGTCACAGCCAAGCAGGCTTCTCGGCGTTTTCCTTCTCTCTCCCTTTCCCATCCATGTACATTGTGAAATTTCACACCCAGAGAAGTGGATTGGAGAATGAGCAATGAAATGTGTAATGTAATTTGCTGCTTATTGTCACAGAAAAGACAGCATGGTGTTGGCTTCTTCATTGTCGACAGCAAACAAAATTCAATTACTGTTTGGGTATGATCAATTATTGCCGAACTACCTGCCAAGTCTATTTGCTCTGTTGGCACAAAAAGAGCAACTCCTTCAGAAAGGATGTCAACTATTCCCATGATAAAGAGAGAAGGCAGGGAGAGGAGAAACAGAACACTATGATATTGAATGACACTAAGACCATTAAAGGCCATGGTTTTGCTTTGTAGAGCCCCTAAAGTGTGACAAGGAAGGCAGTGTCAGAACAGATCCCAGATGGAACTGAAAAGGATATCAGCTGTACTTCACAGGCACTCCACAGCACCCAGAGAAAAAAAAATACATTGCAGCTGGTCAGTGGAATAATCACTGCGGTGCTCAGTGTAAAATGTCACTGATATTCTATCACTACCACTACAATTTGCATACACAACAAACTTTCTCTGAGCCTTTTCAATTAAACCAGAGAAGATAAGCCAACTGCCTGTGGAAAAAGGCATTCATGTGTACTGATGCTTTTTAGAGTCCGACTGTTTCTCTGTTCAGTAGCACAGGGCTGCGAGCCTACTCTACTTACCTATGCAAATATCTTTAATCTTGGTTAATTGACATAAAGTAGCAAATATCTAGTAGGGATGTGGTTATATATGACTATATTTTAGTAATCTTGCAAGTGGCAATTGCCACGTAGCTCCTGAAGATTGAGATAATGATTTTGTTATGGGAATGATGAATCAAGAAAATAGTGAGAGTCCAGACAAAGATGGGAAAATACAGGTACTTGACTATTTCTTACTTTGAGATCAAGGAAGGGATTTAATTCTGTATTATTTTAGGGTAATAAAACCTGGAGTATGTAGGCAAATCTGTACTTTCTCAGGTCATTGTATAGAAGTGTATCATAGTAGAAGATCTGCATTTTGAGAACTGTTTTTGAGAGCTATTGCAGTTGATACTCACCTGTTTTCTGTGTGCATACTGAGGATGGATGCATATGAAAATTGTAGGCATATAATCATACTACTTTATCTGACTTCAACCTATGACATACGAACTTTAGAAAGTGACAAGGTTTATAACTTAGAACAAGTATTATTTCTTGTAAAGAACTTCTGCAGTGAGTAAAGTGAGAAAAAATGAGCTGAAGGTATCATTAAGTGAGTAGTAAATAAAAAGGCAATATAGCAAAATCATTTATTTAGCAAGTGGAAGTAGACCTACTGTTGCTTCCACTTTCTGCTTCCCACTGGCCCCAAAGTTGTCTTTCCTGTGTACTTTAGCAATTACTTCTGTTAGGCAGTTATTGGGAAGATACTGATGCTGCCAGGCCTGGAACAAGCACTGATGCAGTGATATTAGGGTGGCCGATCCATCAAGCTCAGGTTTTCTCCTGCAAGTCAGGGACACCCTTTCCAACCTCCTGACTGCAGACACAGGTTTGGCACTCATGGTGTGGCCATAACAGGTTAATATTTTTTCCTGATGTAGCCTCCAACGGTCAAGTGTAGGGCTTCCCAGTGAGTACCCTCAAACAGCACCAATCTTGTGATTCTCAAACCTTATTATCTCTTTTCCTGTTTTTTTTTTTTTACCTTCCTTTTTACCACCCTTGTACTTCCATTTTTCCACCCCCATCCCAAAGAAATAACCCGCTGATAACTACTTTATGCCCATTGCTCCCAGTTTCAGTATGTCTGTTACCTATGCAATCTCCACCTTATGTGGCATCACTGATAGCATTTCATTAGGAACTGCTGGCCTTTGAAGATTTTAATTCCCCAAAGATCACCAGTAGTGCCCCAGTCATCTGTGAAGTTTGGCTGTCTCACCCATAACTCCCCCCTAAGCCCCTGTGAACACAGGCAGCCTCATGGCACCACTTCAATCTTTTGACAGTTTTTCACTGTTAATGTCACATCCATCAATTTCTGATGTGGTGCCCAGAGATTTTCTGCGACCCATTCAGTTACCTTGGCCACAACGTTAACGAATCCAAGCACTATGCACAGAATTGTGGACAATATATAATCTGTATTGTGTTGTATACATATATTGTATCATGTATTTCTGCCTGCAGAGGATCTCAAACTCCTCCACTGTGTGGAGCAATGAACTCCAGTTTGTATTCCTGTTATGTGCTTTATTTGCCTTAAACTTCTGGGTTGGGCTTTACAGCAGCTAAAAGAAAATACAGGATTAACTAGAATATAGGAGCTACTGAGAATTTATTCAACTGTACTGAAGTATAACGTCATTCACTGATGCTACTATTACCATGGGACATTAGTTAATTGCATTCATATAAGGTAATAAAGAAAACAAGCTAATGCTTTTAACAAAGCAATAACCTTTATGGAAACATGTTTCAGAGAAACAGACTCCACTGTAAATCTTTTAAGAGTGAAATAGTTCAATTTCTACTGCAGCACCTTGCAAAAGAAAATGACTATGCAACAATGTAATGCACTTACCGAAATAACAGAACAGCCATGCTGGGCCAGACAAAGTGTCTGTTCAGACCTGTTTTTTAATAGTAGACAAATGATAGTTGCTTTTACAAAGTAAGTATGAAAACAGCACAGACAAATGACAGTTACAGTGCACCGCCCTCATTTTCAGCAATTTAAAGCTTAGGGACTTCCTGGGTCCAAGCTTGTAACTTTGTTTCTGCATATGTTTATATCAATAGGTATTGATGGATTTTTTCCCCATAAACTAACTCTTTAGGGGGTAGAATCAAATACTTTCACCATTGCAGCTTGTGCATAATATGATAATATCATGTTTCTGAACTTCTGCAGAGACTAAAGGGAACCTGAATCAGGGGAAAAATGAGAAAAATCTTCTGCATATAGTAAGTCATTTTAAAAGAAAAAGGCCTCAGAGCAATACCACCAGTGAAGGGGATTTTTTCAATTGCCTTTTTCTATTCTCAAATGTTTGCTAAATTTTTAGTTGCATAACTAATTACACACAACTTAATCTATCATTTTATGCTGCTTGTGCAATATAACATAACTATTCATTATCTTTATTAATTCAGCATACGATGACAGAAGGAAAAAAATAGTTCATTTGAAGTTATTTTTGAAATTCCTATAGTAATAGTAGTCAATCTTCCCGCCCAGAAACCAAGAATATACTGAGCGTAGTCACAGAATGAAAAGTCCTTATCCTAGAGATCATAGAATCATAGAATAATTTAGGATGGAAAAGCCCTCCAAGATCATCCAGTCCAACCATTAACCTAGCACTGCCAAGTCTACCACTAAACCATGTCCCTAAGCACCACATCTACATGTCTGTTGAATACCTCCAGGGATGGGGAATCAACCACTTCCCTGGGCAACCTGTTCCAATGCTTCACAACTCTTTCAGTGAAGAAGTTTTTCCTAATATCTGACCTAGACCTCCCCTGGCGCAACTTGAGGCCATTTCATCTTGTCCTATCACTTGTTGCTTGGGAGCAGAGACCGACCCCCACCTCACTACAGACTCCTTTAAGGTAGTTGTAGAGAGTGGTAAGGTCTCCCCTGAGCCTCCTTTTCTCCAGGCTAAACATCCCCAGCTCCCTCAACCACTCCTCATAAGACTTGTTCTCCAGACCCTTCACCAGCTTTGTTGCCCTTCTTTGGACACACTCCAGCACCTCGAACTCCTTCTTGTAGTGAGGGGCCCAAAACTGAACACAGTATTTGAGGCGCAGCCTCACCAGAGCTGAGTACAGAGGGACAATCACTTCCCTAGTCCTGATGGCCACACTATTTCTGGTACAAGCCAGGATGTTGTTGGCTTTCTTGGCCACCTGAGCACACTGCTGGCTCACATTCAGCCAGCTATCGACCAGTATCCCCAGGTCCTTCTCCACTGGACAGCTTTCCAGCCACTCTTCCCCCAGCCTGTAGCATTGCATGGGGTTGTTGTGCCCCAAGTGCAGGACCCGGCACTTAGTCTTGTTGAACCTCATACCGTTGGGCTCAGCCCATCAGTCCAGCCTATCCAGATCCCTGTGTACAACCTTTCTACCCTCGAGCAGACCAACACTCCCACCTAACTTGGTATTGTCTGCAGACTTACTGAGGGTGTACTCAATCCCTTCGTCCAGATGATTGATAAAGATATTAAAGAGAACTGTCCCCAGTACTGAGCCCTGGGGGACACTACCTGTGACCAGCCACCAACTGGATTTAACTCCATTCACCAAAACTCTTTGGGCCTAGCCACCCAGCTAGCTTTTTACCCAGCAAAGCATACGCCCATCCAAGCCATGAGCAGCCATTTTCTCCAGGAGAATGCTGGAAAATCAGTGCTGTGGGAAACAGTGTCAAAAGCCTTACTAAAGTCTAGGTAGACAACATCCACAGCCTTTCCCTCATCCACTGTGTGGGATCTCCTTGTCATAGAAGGAGATAAATAACATAAAATAAGAAAACTGATTCTGGGCTAGCACGGAAAAGAGCAACAAAAACTAAGTGAAATGAGCAGGAGATGCTGGGCCCCTCCTTCATGACAGAGTTATAATGTCATGGCTTATAGGTCAAAAGTCATTACGTACACCTCCAACATACATACACACATGCAGAGGTACAGAGAGAGAGAGATGCTGAAATAACATTATTAAGAATACAAAGATAAACATTCAAACATGGAGATATTTAGGAAGTTATGGTGAGTTTTACTTTACTTGCACATCTTGTTTTTCTAAAATAATAGAAAAAAATAGAAAAAAACTGGGAGAAAAATGTTTATTTGTAGGATCCTTTCCTATTTATCAAAAAAATGATAACTTTGCATTTAGAGGCTGAGGCCTATAGCGATAGGAAGGATACCTTCACAATTAGGGCAGCTGAATGGTTCTTGTTAAACTTTTAATAGGTAGGTAGTAATTATCAGGTCCTCTTCACCAGAGGTTTGACTTGAAAGTCTGATCCAAAGTGCTGAGTTCTCACAGTTCTGACAAAGTCAAAGGCAACCCTGCTTTGTTTGAAGAGCTTTGACAAGTCAGGTCCTATTTGGCATCTAGGACGACTTGCTTAGGGAAGAGTCTGAAGTTGTCCTAACAAAGCTGGTTAACTGAGGTCCCTGACCTTCCCTTGCTCTGACTGTTTGAAACCTCCCCCATAACACATTTTACTACCCACTCAGTTAAGCTGATTTAACTGTGTGTGTGGATTCATGCTGTGAGCCAGACCAATGAAGTCATCGGTATTAAATAATAATAATACCTTTTTGGTGGACGTTTCTCAGCCTGCTAATTTCCATCAGCATCATCAGTTGGCTTACAGCACAGCTTCACATGCAGCTGAGGGTCAGGGACCAGGACTGAGTGCATCAGGGAAGGAGGCAAACCCTTGTAATAGTTTAGCCACTAGAGAAACTACACAATGTGGTGACACCTCACTGCCCAGCTCTGGCAGGGCTGTGTTGACACTGAAGCCAATTAGCCCTGCTGGGCTCTGAACAGTCAGATGTGGAGCCAGGTCAGCCACTTCTCCATCACACTCACCAGTGCTCTGACTTCCAAGGAGACAGTGCAGAGACACCTGAACTGATATCCTGCATCACTTGCACATATAATGTGAGGCTGGTTTTCATGGTTTTCACTCTCTGCAGGAGCAGCTGTGCTGCTGAGTCTGAACTTGTTGTGGAGTCAGCTCTGGCTGTGTTCTGCCACAGAACCTGCCTGAACCCACGCTGGCTCTTACGCATCTCCACATCCTTGAGATGCTTAATCCGCAGACCAGATAATCCATCCGTGGAAAACTGGGAGATGACAGTTATTTAGTTAACTTCTTTGAAGCATATAGGAACATTGTATAGATGGGTGCCATGAAAAACCCAAGAGGAAATTAATGGTTTTGTCCTCAGCACATAGTTTGTATGCTTTGCTGTAAATAAGATGTTCTAACATGTAGGCAAAACCAGGAGAAAGCACAGTGGTGGGTACTTGCTTTTTAGTAATACTGTCCATCCTGTACCCTAAATGAGGCAGGGGTCCTTTTTTTTTAGGAAAAAAAAAAAATGATTATCAACTTTCTCATGACATAGGAACAGATAGAGGCAAGCGAGTATTTGCAGACAACCTTAGTTGTGGCCTCATCTAACTTTTAAGGCATTACCATGGCAACCACAATGAAGTTCTTTATATATGCTGTTTCCTGTGTTTTATAAACCTATATAGACAGTCTCAGATTCTGTCATTATGTGTGTAGCTACCTGGCTAAGAGTGCATTACTGAGAAAAATTTCAAAGCATGGGATATTGTGGTCTGCCACACAAACAGAAAACTGAAGGGAAGAAAGAGTTTTAAAAGCAATATGGAAAACAAAACAGAAATATTTATTTACAATGTGCATGAAAAGCATGTTAGGGTTGGTTGTGCTGGCTGAACAGAGAATGAGGGAAGCAGATATGAAAAAAAATGTCTAAGCACATAAGGACAATTATATATGGGCTTGAATGAAGTATTTAAATTGATGCACTACTGTCAGAGTGACATAAGTCATAACGACAAATAAAAAAGATGTTCACCCTGAAGGACAAGTACAAGAGAATGTTTTGAGGCGGAGACATCAGGATTTGGAAGTAGGTTACTTTTGGTGAAGACAAAGGTAGACCTGTGAGACAGTGACACCAATAAAGGAGAATGGGACAACAGGATTGGAGTGGCTGGCATTTTCTAAACTGGCTCAGTAGAGGTTAGCTATTGTGTCTATAAATAACCTTTTAAATTAAAACAGCCTGATACTAGAAGGTAGTGAGCAGTTGACTTTCCTACAGATTCTGACTGGATATCTGGGATTTCTGCTTCTCAGGGCTAGGCCAGGAACTCAGTAAGAAAATTAGTTGATAAAGGTTTCAATGCAGTAGCCTGAAAATCAGCAAGTGAACCAGAAAAGGGTGTCAGTGCTGTTTGGAGACATACATTCAGAACACAGTAGAGGGAGAGGAGTTGGTCTCCTGCATTGTGATTTCTGTGTCAGAATGTTGAGTATATAGCCCAAACAATACGACATCCAAAAAAAGAGGGGTACAAAACACAAAAGCACAAGAAAAGGTGGAAGGGGAGTTTCTAATATGATGTAACAGCAGAAACACAGCTAAGCATGTTTATGAAAGCAGGATGCAAAGCTTCGTGCTCTATTTACACAAGGAGAATAGAAGTAAATCTTCCCTGCATAGTTCAAATATTATGCTGCCATTTCTTTCAATCACCATTTACTGACAGAAAAAATTTCCACAGTCTTCAGATGCAAGGTTATATAGGTGGCTTCTTGCTCTTCTCTGCCCAGATCCTAGCCCAGGCCAGTTAACAATCAAAGGGTAATTAGCTCAACAACAGAGGTCCAAAAAATAGCTAAAGCCAAAGAATTCTGATCGAAGTGATTTTTTCTTTTTTTTTTCCCAGGAGTTTAAAGTAAGGCCCATACATCATCCTTAGGTGCTTCCTTTGTAGCTTGTGTTGATCCCAGTTTTGGCTACTGGCTTTTGCAGATCGTGCTTCTGGGTACCACCATTTACCTGTGACTGGTTGTTGCCAAGGATTTTGAAGCCTTCCTCAGGTTTATATATTTTTGTTCCTAAGCTTCAGTCACGTTTGCTTAGAGAAAATTTTCTGAGGTCTTAAGAACAGATTCTGCTATCCAATAGGCAGGCAGAACTTCTCTTTCCAGTAACTATTTTCAGTACAGTATCTAAATTTATGATTTCTATGACTATAGTAACAAGTTCATCAAGTGTTGTGCCAGATGTTGAAAGCTATGGATTAGCATTTTGAGGAGATATATTATTCTCATGCTTAAGGATCCTTTGAGCCAACCAATGTAAAATATATAATCCGTGGCACCACAGGATATCTTGCCAATTATCAATAGGATTTTGTTTACAGTCATGTGTATTCATGGTCAACACCATGTGACTCCATTTGTTAACAAGCTGGGATATTTTTTCTGTGATATCTGTTTTAAATCTGTTTGATGTTAATTTGATATTTTGCTTCGAAAAAAAAGGATACATCACTGAATTTGAGAATGTGATAAAATGGTACTCTTGCCAGAAATAATGAAGTATCTTACTAAATGCTTCAGAAAGGCCCCATGATATATTCTGGTCCCATGTACATTCACCCTACCATCATAGGCGCAAAAAGTCATCAAACATGATGAGTCATTCTATATCTATGATCACAGAGAACGTTTTCTACAGATACTCAATAACCTTCCAAATTACATATTTCACAGAAGCAGGCCAAATTAAGCAGAGATTGAAGACTACCATTTCTGCAAGAATCTAGTCATTCAGATTTTGTCGAGATAATACCAAAGAGAAGTGCTCTGCATATTAAGAATGGGATATCTTTTTGTAATAGAGATCTTAACATTACTGTGTGTAAAGCAAAGGCCTTTTCTCTTGTGACCTCTTTTAAAGTTTCTGCTCTTGCTCTCTTCAGGTCCTATTAACTCATATTGTACAAGATCAGGACAGGATCTTCTGAGTCACTGAAGATGTTCATCAGTTCTGCATTAGGGTGAGAGGAAAACAGTGGGAGGACTGAACATAGAGATTTCTGTGCATGTTAAATCCTCTGCACATTTCTTCCATGTCTCAAAAATGCACTACTACTATGCATCTAGGACATATCAAAGGGTCTAATAGTGCATGTGTTTGGATGGCAGATTGGCATCTATTCCTTATTTCTTAGTTCTCTTAAGAGACTTACTTTCAAATTTGTTTTACTTGTGCAGGAGAACACTGGAACATATACCGCAGATTTATGTTTACCTTTAATATTCCCCTTTACATTATTCATTGCCCATTTCATTCCCCACTCACATTTTCTTGTAGAGCTGAATCAGTCAACAGTTACCACCTGAACCGCAGTGCTTATGCTAGCAGAAATTTTTAGGGTAAATCCGGTTAACAGTAGATTTTGCTTGGATGCATCCGCCTTGGGAAGATGATGTTCCTGGCTTCAAATAGATGTCACTGCTGGTCAGAGGCATGACCCTCATGTCAGAACAGGAGTTTGGTGTCCCAGGAAGATCCAGCTGTGGCTGCCATTACTTGACCCAGACACAGGAACTACAGAGGAAGGCTCCAGTATGGAACGTTATATATCAAAATAAATAAATAAATAAACAAAACAACACAGAACAAAACAAAACAAAAAAAAAATCCCTGTGAACTTTCCATAAGAACACAATACAAGGAGAAAGAGAGAGTTTAAAATAGTACAGCAGAATGATCACAAGATAACAATAGAAATGTGCTGCTCAGCACACAAAGCAGAAATCGCAGAACATTAGTCTCTGAACTGTTAGAAGGTTTTTTTGGTAGGTATATTAGGAGTGGTCAAAAAGAGAATTCGCATTCTGTAGGAAATTCTGGTATTCTGGTATTATTCTGATTAAAATGAAAAATTCAAATGTCAGCATTTTCTGAGATACAGTTCCAGGGAATATATATTTTTAGAAAGGCCAGAATTTCAATACGTTTCTTGTTAACAATGTTGAATCATTAAACTACAAGAGATTGTATGTATGTGGATATATCTGCTATATTACAGTACATGGAACAGTAACACATTATTCAGAACAGTCAAAATGAGGTTATCATTTATAGCACAAATGAAAGATGATGAAATCACAATAATACAGTCTTGTCACACTGAAGTGAGAAGTCTTCCTGTGACTACTTTCACTAGTTACAGTAATTAGGTAGGAATAATGTTACTTTTAATGATATTCTGATATCAGTGTGATGGCTAAAATTTGTAAATCCATCTTAAATAAGTAAGGCCACAAGCACAGTGATTGCCTGATGTTATTTATTTACTGTTAACTCTAAGGCATTCAGATAGCTTCATGATCAAAGTTTCATAAAGTACACGGAGATGTTTAGAATTAAAAATGCCAGCAATTTGTCTTTTGGCAGGTGCCCACTTAGGATTGAAAATAAGTTTTGATTCCAGTACAGTGCCACTAGAACTTAAATGAAATTGCAGTTGAATTAATTACAATTTATTACAAAAGTGATTAAATTCTTGTTTTTATATGTTCTTGTATTCATATTTTCACAGCAGTGCTTATGGGAATTTATCTATACAATTCCCATTACTGTACTGAAAATTTATTCCTTGGTGTATTATTTTGTAGTCTTCAATAAATAACAACCTTGAGTTTTATGGGCTACAGTATACTATTTTTTGTCTGCTCTGTATTCAGTTTTTTTTTGGCTTCTGGGAATTAATTTATAAAAGAAACACTTCATAGACAATACCTCTTGTGCCCTTTAACATGCTTAGAAGTTGAAAGAGTCTTTTACTGTTGATTTCATTGCTTCAATGGGTTTTAAAAAACATTTATTAAATTTAGTGTTTCATTGAAGGAAAATCACAAGATACAAGAAACAGAAATCTGGCTCTCCTAAAAGCTTAAGCAGTACACTTTGTTAAGGCTCCCTGGTGCCTTCACCCAGGTTTATCCCTGATCTAATAAAATGGTGAGGATCCATCTGATTCCTGGAGGAATTTGTCTAGAGCAGCGTGTGTGTGCATGCACGTGGGGGTTATCATTTACTCTATTACTGGGTGAAGGACATCCCTGCTGGGTCTGCACGTGGCCGAGATCCCACAGTCAAGCCTTCATGCAGTCGGTGAGAGCTGGCTGTAAAGTCTCAGGCACAGTTCTCGGATATTGAGGTCTCATGTGGACAGTCTGGTGTTTATTAAAAAAAATTAAAATTATACTCGAGGACTCAATTTAACTAGATACGGAAATGAATAAAATCATCAACACAGCAGCTTCCACAGCATTTGTTTTGTTAATAAATTCCATTTGTTTTATTCTGTTCTTCTTATTTTCAGCTCCAGTATAGCACTGAATGCCTTTTGTTGGGTCTCACTTGTGACCTAACCCATTTTATTTCCTGAATGAGCCACCAAATGAGACACCTCGGGCAGCTTAGAGCTACTTTTTACCAGCCTGTCTAGAGATGCATACACACACAGCACTTCCCCAGCTACCTTTCAGTGGCAATTTCAGAGAGTTTTTTGTATCTGTAAAGGCCACGTGTGTAATTCAATTTTAAAAAGATTTCTGAGCACTGATCTTGTTATGAGCATCAAGACGCAGGCATCTGTTGTAACTACACCTTAAGATGCCTGTGCTTCCTTTGTAACTTTCTCACCAGCTTTTTTCTTGTGGCATCTCTTTGGATCTCTGAGGAGGGACTCTGCTGCTAGGAGTAACAATGCCATGCCTGATATGCTCCTGACAGTGGGGAGCATCTCCCCTGCAGTGAGGGTGCTTGTAGCCACCCTTACCCCCTCACTTTTCTCCCCTGCCTACAAATCCACCACCAAGTTCTCCCCAACCCGCTTCCCCACACTGAATGATGGAGGGAAGCAGCCAGGCCAGGCCAGGCCTGCATGTACTTGTGGCCTTTTCTCTCTCATCTCTGCTCTGACCTCTCAACCACCTCCATGTACTTTAACATTGGAAGTCTTATTTACATGCATGTTTCACAGCATTTCTGCATCATCCTTGCGTTTCTCCCCTTTCCAGTGCTTCCTTCAGGAGCAGAGAGCGAGCATTTCCATCAAGGTTATGCTCCATACAGGTCCGTGCATTCCTTGTTAGAGACAGGCAGATAATATGCTCTCTGGTTCACTGTTTCACTCAAATATGTGTCCCTTCATACTATCATATGCCATTTGATGCAGTGAATTTTCTCCATGGTTCTCTTGAAAAAGTATTTCCACTAATTTATTTTTGTTAGTTATCTGACACATTTTTACAGATTTTCTCAGTCAAGGCTTACCTACGTCAGGAAGTCCTACACTCTTTTACTGTTCCTGACTGTTTTTTAATAAATGAACAGCATATTACCAAATTCATCTTTCAGACCAGTGTCTCCATTTTCCTTAAATCCTATTCAGTGCAGCATGGTTAATAAAATCAGTTTATATTGCTATACAATATCATAACTACAACATTTATTAATTGCAAATATTAATTTGACTATTATAATACTAGATATCAGCATCCTATGTAATTACACCTGAATTTTTAAATTATTATTTTTGCAGACAGCATAATTATTCACAGGTTATTACATAGCACAGAGGATTTGTCTTTGTCAAATACATTTTTTATTTGCTAGCTTTAACCAGTCTCAGTAGATCTGATTGCTACCATGCAGCAAAGTAGAAAAAAGTAGATAAGGGAATGAATTTCCTTTTCATCCTAAGCTTGAAAATTCTTCAGGCAAAGCTATTCAAAGTACAGATAAATTAAAATGTAATTTGCTCTTTTCTTCCACTTCAGAAATTAATGCCTGTGTTCTTTGTTTAGCCCCTATTATTCATATAATGGCAAGTTCTAGGTCACTGCATACAGGCAGCTGATATTTAGCAACTGATCTTAGTGGGGTTTAATTGGTTGCCTTGTGAAAATTGTATGTTTCCTGAATAAAGACCAAAATGCATTTCTACTAGCAAATCCTTGTTTTCCAGAAAAACATCTATGAGGGTGAATTTCAACAAACAAATGCAATGATCACTAGTATTGTTTCTCAGTTTAATTTTTCTTTGGATATAATTCAGTTTTTAATAAAATGTATGGAAATATCTGCCATGGACTTCATGGATGAATGCATAAAATCTCTACTCCTTTATTTTGAACTATTTGTCAGATTACTTTTTTCAAGTGTTTAGATTCTCTATTGTGATGTGATCTCTTGAAAATTCCAGTCTAAAACTGGCATGACAAAACAAAACAAAAAATGTTTATGCAAAGCATACAGGTAGTTTAATTGAAAAAGCCGACATAAACATATTTAAACATTTGTCTAGCCTGACTCCATCTTCTGGAATACATGTGGAAGAGACCTCA
>VXAL01006102.1:0-28016 GCA_013399475.1 Chauna torquata
TTTTATAATAATCTGTAGTTGTCCAGAAGATATAGAGTGAGTAAAAAGAATTTTCTGTGTAAATATTCTGGGTTTTGGAACATTTTCCTAGGAACTGTTAGACACAAGTTCTGAACTTTACTCTGTAGGTGCATATACAGTGTTTTGCCACAGGATCATATTTCCCTTTTCTTCCTGAAAGAGATAATCAATTAAAAGGTAGCCATGTATGGACTAAGGTATGTTTGGAGGATCCTGCCTTACGTTTACAAACCTTCAGATTCACAAGGTGATGTGAAGACCCAACCCTATAAAGCACTAAATGTCTTCATCAAAGACTGAGAATGCTCAGCTTGTATTAAAAAATGACATTGTAGCACCATGAAAATAAACACAATATCAATGTTTAAATATGTAGAGTCAGTATACAGGAAGTTTGTTGTAACTATATCAACACATATTCAGAGCCTATTTCACACCTTTATGTTCATCATGGTGCAACAGTCAACACCAAAGTATTTCAGACAGAACTGTTAACAGGATTTATGACAGGACTCTTTCACAAAACATAGTTAACAATAAGTTACTGAAAATATAGTGATGAAAAGATGAAGACTTAAGCTAGATGATCTATATAGCACTAAATCTGCAATGCACACTCCACTGTCTGAGATAACAGATTCATTTAAATCACAAGACAGGGAATTGTGCAATGACAATGAACCTTCCAAAACAGACACATCCTCTCTTGTATCTTATATAAAGGGAAAAAAATAAATGGGTCAAGCACAATACCTCCTATGTTCTCCTTTAAGTCTACTTCCAGCCCTTGAAACGCACATTAAAATTAAAACCCTGATGAAACATTAATGTGTTAACTCTCATATAAACTGTTCCTTATTAGCAGCATGGTCCTTTGTTGTATTGCAATAAGCTTTCAAAATCAATATCTGTCAGTTGCACCAGTGGAAGTGATATTAAAATTTATCTAGTGCTTTTCTTTTACATACTGTGAAAGAACTTTATACAGTTTAAGCAAAATCCTTTGCTTGTTTTCTTTTGCACAGATATTGGTGACCTCCACAGACAGAAAAACTACTTCAGGGTCCAGTGAAACTCATCATTTTGCCACAGCAAATTATTGTGGTTTAGGTCACAGCTGAATAATTCAGTGGAATTTAAGCCTGTCATTTTACCCTGATTTACCCCAATATGCTAGGCTTAAATAGATGCAGACTTGCAGAATACTAAGTAGCAAAGAAGCATTTTTCCTCATTTCCTCCAGTCACAGTTTCTGTAACAGCAAGGACAAAAAGACAAGATGACACATAATCTAGCATTAGAAAGTATACATAAGGTGCTCTCACCCATGCTTCTCAAAGGTGAGAATCTTTACATTCACCTTCTAGGGCCCACGGGCCACAGCTTTTAGAACAACAGCTGAGATTATCTTGATAACTCTTTTGAGATTATCTTGATAACTCTTTTGTGCCTATGCACGGCAGATTGTATTGCTGCCTAGAGAGGCATTAACTAATGCTAAATACTAAGGTATTCTACAGTATACTAAAGATACATTCCCAATGACAGTTCCAGCCCCTGCCTTTGAAGAGATCACATCCTGTACTCGTGGTCAAAAGAACCCTTAGATAAGAGTAATTTCAGGACTAATTTGTGCCCAGCTCAAAAGTTAACTGTACACAAGTTATGACTAAGTCATTTAATATATTAAGCCTGGAAAAATGGCTCAATATTATTAAAGAATCAGAAGCATGAAATGACTTGAATATTGCATTATTTGTGTATGTAAAGTTCTGTTAAATTCAGAGGGGACCCTCTGAAAGGTTATAATAAGATTTCTATATGATCTTCAGCTAAAAGAAATCAGGACCTCTTTCCAGCCTTCATTTAATATCTTACATTTTTTATATTATACCATCTAGAAATGTAGCCTAAATTGATTATAGAAGATCCCTTTCCTTATTACCAAATTCTACTTGGTATTCTGTTATCTATTCACTTTCTAGTGAAACCAATTTCCTTTCTGATCTATATTTGGAAGTTAAAAGATGAGGCTTATTGCTCATAGAAATCACCAGTATGAAGAATACACAGATATTAGAAGATTTTGGAAACTTAAGAACAAAGAAATTTCTTTTGTCCAGCCTCTTCAGAAGAAAAGTGGAAAACTCTTGGCTAAACAAGACCTCATCAAATAAAGAGCAGAGAGTGACAGTTGTTTTATAGCCAGTATTGGCTTTTTGTGTAGGAAGAATTGAAATGGTCTTCTACATTTTATTTCCTGAAGAGACTATCAGCAACAACCACACACCAAAAAAAACCTCCTAGAAAATAAGAAACCTTTCATATGCATGGGGAAGTACAGTATGGATGTGAGCCAGCATACTGACTACACTGCTTCAATCATTTGCCATAAATTCCTGTTAGTTGCAGCAAGATAAAGAGCATCTAATTCAGTGTGATGAGGAACATTCACAAAACAATCACCTCTGAAGTGTAAACAAATACAAACATATTTATTACAGCATCTGGGCTTTGTAAGTCTCTCTTCTGCTGTTTTCACGGTCTCAAGCAGGTGGAGATTTCTAACAAATGCAACTTGTGATGTTCCTTTAAAAAAATGTAATTTTAAAAATACTAGTTTTAAATCACTTTATCCTGCTTTTCAGTGCAACATATTTATTGACTTTAATATCCTAAACTCTACAGTTTCATTCACTTTAACATTACTTTCAAATTATATTCTCGCTGACTTTCTATCTGTTTAGTGACAGTACTCTAACTCTTGGAGCCCAGAAGTCCAGTTCTGGGGGATTTATTTGAATTGATAAATTTGACTAACTAAATGGGAATAGTTCCTAGGTAGGGAATATGGGAGAAGGGTATGATTATGGACTTTGTGTTGTTGTAGTAAGTACATACAGTTGCAGCTAAAATATGTGTTTTCATTTGTATACTGGAAAATCTCCATAGATTGGATGAGACAATGGATAGTTGACAAGAAAAGTTATTGAAACCATGTCTCAGTCATATTATAGTATGCAGAAGAGCAGAAATTTAACACAAGTTATAGAGTCCCTGTTTTCAGAGAATATGAGACTCTTCACTCCTTTTGACAATGATTGAAATTGTGACTACTCAGTCTCAGAAAATCAGAGACTAAGCACAAGAAGAATAATTCAACTTTTATGGACGTCTCTAATAAAACTCCTACTAATTCAAGTAGGAAAAGAATCTGGCTTTCTACCAGCAACTTTAGTCCAATTGTAAATAGTCTATTGCCTGTTGTTTAATACTTTCAAATAAAAAGTTAGTCATGCTCCAAAAATAATGTAAATGCAACTAAAATAAAGGTTAATCTTTCTCTCGGGATTATATTGTTTTAAGGTTGTACAGGCAATTTCTTTAAAGGACATGTGTTCAAGCACATGTAACCTGGCAGTACTAGGAAGAACATTTGGAAATATTGATCTACACTGGGTAATGCATTATTAATCCCAGAGAATGAAATAGAAAAATTAAGGTAGCTTCCTGACAAATTAAGCTGAAGCAAAATTTATCTTCTGTACTTTGTTCTAAGAAAACCAGCTTAAGTGTATTGACCAGCATTGTGTAGTTCTAGCAATTATATAGAGAAACCTACCATTGATTGTGTCCCTTGGAAACTAATGTTAATAAAGAATAAAAAGTTTCTGTCCAGCTCCCAGTTTGTTGCTGGAGAATTACTTACTGTTGTCACGTGCCCGCTTTACTACTTCAAAATGGCAGCTTAACTAAACTGAAAGGGATTTGAAATTAATCTTTGTTTATTTTTCTTTACCGTCCCTCTCTATTCACTACTATACGATCAGAGTTGCCTTGTACACCCAGGCATAGACTTTGCAAGAGAGTTTGGGGTGGCTTGGGTTTTCTTACCCTCTGCATANCTTCCCTTCCCTTCCCTTCCCTTCCCTTCTGTAACTGACATTTAACACTTACGTAGTAATGAGACAAATTCTTTTAGAAACCCACAGCCAAGGTTAGGCATATGTTGAATAGGAATATCATGAGTCATATCTTTATCATTTTTTACAAACTTACAAACTGGAGTTTGACTTTTAAAGTTAAAATCAGGTAGGAGGAAAATACAGGTTTTCTATATATCGTTAGCCCTTTAGATTTCCCAAACTGAAGGATTTTTAAAATATATTTTCCCTGCAAATACATTATTGCTTTTATGAATTTATTTGTTAAATTTTGCCAGAATTGGGATGCTATCTACCCATTTCATTAACATTATTTTTGTATTGTGGTATCACTTTTTTTTTTTTTTTTTGCAAATTCCCCTTTTTTTTTTTTGACAAGTTCCAAATTTCAAATTATCTGCTTTCCACCATAACAAAGAAAGTAAAAGAAAGCATCTTAAAATTCCAAGCAGCATCAAGTCTAGCACATTTGATTATCAATGATTTTATGAGGTATTTTTAGAATCTGCAGCACAATCTCAGCTTTTTCTGTTATTACATTGGGAAAGAATTTTTTCCCTAGTATTCTACACTATAAAATTGTTGGTATGCTTTGTTAAACGGGTCTTAAACTTCACCCAGTAGAAGTCTTTTTCTCAATAACAGGAAAAGTGACTGCATTATACCCTGTAACTTCTTCAGAGGCCTTTCTGAAAGTTAAATATTTTAAAAACATTTTAAGAATCTTGGTTTCTCTGGAAATACAGCATTCTCATTGTCTCCTTAAACCCTTTACCTTTTTCACCCATGCATTCTTTACTGTTCTTTAAAATTTTGGGGGAGTTATGAGATGTTATAAATAACATCCGTCAGCCTCTGCAACTAGATAGCAATGTCTTTATCAAAATGCAGAAAACATTTTGCAAGTGGCTGTGTGGAATCTTACTGTACAAAGCAGAGTGGAGTCCTTCCTGGCTTCAATGCTCTAGCACAGCTGACTTCATTTACAACATTTGAGCAAGACTTGCAACATCAGACCGTATGTTTGATAACTGGAACATTTGCAGTAGGGCAAAGCCTGGGTGTATATTGATCACTTGGCTGCTGGCTCCTACATCTGCTGTAACAAAGAAAATACATGTCTAATACTGCACCTCATCTGAAAGGAAAATTACTACTTCTGAAATGGTAACAGTTGAACAGACTGCCAGCTATTTCAAGGGGAACTGCCAAGATCTGATCAGCAGAGGATCTGAAGCAAGGATCAGCTTTAATGGGTTTGAAGTTCCTTGTGTAACTTTGAAGAAAAAAAGTTTGCTGTGATGTCTTTCTTTCACTATGCAAATTCCTTTAAAATTCTTTCTTAGAAAAAATAACTGCATAGTACATTATGAAAAAATGATTTACTTTTTATAGTACCATCCTTCAAAGGATTGCAATATATTTTAATGCTGAATAATGAAATTTCATTACACCTTTTCTAGATTCAGTTATATGAGGAACTGAGGGACAGGAAACATTGCAAGATTGCATCAGAGACCAAGAAAAGATACTGGGAAACCTGACTCCGTGCTTTCTGGGAGGGTTCTTATTTTGTTTTCTTTTGGTTTGTTGCTTTTGTTTGTTTATTTGTTTTGCTTTATTTGTTTTAATTTAAAAAAAAAATCATTCTAATATGGTCATTAAATATTTTAATAAATAAAAAAAGATATTTTTTTTATGGAGAAGATTATCCTGGGAGTTATTGATACGCACCTGGGGGACAATGCAGTGATAGGTCATAGCCAACATTGGTTCATGAGGGGCACGTCCTGTTTAACAAATTTGATTTCCTTTTATGATAAGATCACCCATCTAGTCAATCAGGGGAAGCCAGTTGATGTAATCTTTTTGGATTTTAGTAAAGCTTTCGATACGGTTTCTCATAGGATCGTGCTGGACAAATTGTCCAGCATACAGCTGGANACTCTGTCGGGGGTGGAAAGGCCTTGCAGAGAGATCTAGACAAACTGGAGAGCTGAGCAATCACCAACCATATGAAGTTTAACAAGAGCAAGTGCTGGGTCCTGCACCTGGGAAGGGGCAACCCTGGCTACACATACAGACTGGGGGATGAGATGCTGGAGAGCAGCCCCGCAGAAAGGGATCTGGGGGTTTTGGTAGATAGCAAGTTGGATATGAGCCAGCAGCGTGCCCTGGCAGCCCAGAGGGCTAACCGTATCCTGGGGTACATCAAGCATGGCACTGTTAGTCAGTTGAGGGAGGTGATTGTCCCGCTCTGCTCTGCGCTGGTGCGGCCTCACCTTGAGTATTGTGTGCAGTTTTGGGCACCACAGTACAAAAAGGATGTGAAGCTACTGGGGAGTGTCCAGAGAAGGGCTACAAGGATGGTGAAGGGCCTAGACGGAAAGACATATGAGGAGCGGCTGAGGTCGCTTGGTTTGTTCAGCCTGGAAAAGAGGAGGCTGAGGGGACACCTCATCGCAGTCTACAGCTTCCTCACGAGGGGAAGCAGAGGGGCAGGCATCGATCCCTTCTCCCTCGTGACCAGTGATAGGACCTGAGGAAATGGAGTCAAGCTGCGACAGGGGAGGTTCAGGTTGGATATCAGGAAAAGGTTCTTCACTGAGAGGGTGGTCGCGCACTGGAACAGGCTCCCCAGGGACGTAGTCACGGCACCGAGCCTGTTGGAGTTTAAGAAGTGTTTAGACCGTGCTCTCAGTCACAAGGTCTGAATTTTTGGTAGACTTGTGTGGAGGCAGGAGTTGGACTTGATGATCCTTGTGGGTCCCTTCCAACTCGGAACATTCTATGATTCTATGATTCTTAATGTAAGTCTCATCATATTTACTGTGAGCCACAGATTGTTCTGCTCTTGGCTAACAGCCCATTATATAGCATTTACTGCACTTGCATTTAGTCTTCTCATCATTAGACTAAGCAGCTCTTTTGATCACTCCTTCAGCATCATACTTACTAGACTTCTACTCACACTCACCCTGCTCCTCTGTCCTCAGTCACCCTTCCTGAAGTGCTAGTCCAAAAACAGGACTCCAGGTGATGTTTTGTGAATATTCATAGAAACTGTACTCTGTTTCAAATCTGTGACATGCTTTTTCTTTTCACAAAAAGCACAGCCCTGTGGTCAGCTTGTGGAAAACTAAATCTCCTAAATCTCTTTCTGCAAAACAGCTGCCTAGCCAGCTGTTTTCATTTACTTCTTCCCCTCTATGAATGAGACCTTTCACTTTTCATAGGAGGAAACGAGATGGGACTGAGAGGGTTTGTTTTTGGCTAATCAGCTCTTGCTGTCAATCATTTCTGTCTTTGCTTTTAGGAAGTGTTCTTTTAAAAATGTTTGCTACACTTTTACAATTACCAACATTAGCAATTTAGTATCAAGGAGTTCTTTTCGATGTGAATTTGCCTCATTTCTACATTTAAAGTCCCATAATATGTACACAGGTACACCACTGCTAAACTTAAATTGGCTTCCCTCTTGGAGAAAATCAAAATCACACACTAAGGCACCATGTAGATTTCTGCACTTGTAATATGAGCACAAGATCCTTCAACATCTAACTCTCTGTACATAAGCATTGCTTTCTCAGGACCAGCAAATTTTCAAAGTATTTTCTTGGTAAAGCACAATATTTTAGAATCATATTGGACCCACGAAAGATCACAGCGGATTGAAACTCAAACTTTCGCTCTTTGTGCTGTGTCAGTAACATAGACATACAGAGTGACAACACTGATTGAAATTGAGACAGTTCCAGTAAAAGGGGGTGTTGTGAGTTGGCAAAGTTTGCTTATGGTATAAAATCATTCAGAATAACCAAAACTATAACCGACTGTCATAAATTAATCTTTTACTGACTGACTTGATGATAAAATGGCAAATGAAATGCTGTGTCAATGAATGTAAAATGCAAAAAAGTGATTTGGTGAGTCGCTATAGATAATTTTATAAAAGTAACAGCTTAAAATTCAGCAAAAAAAGAAAACCAACCAAACAAAAACAAACAAACAAAACCCACAAGTAGTACATTAGCAATTGTTAGCAAAGGAATTGAGAACTAAGAAGCATAACTGTACCTCTGAATGAAGCAAAATCTAGAGTATTGCATACATTTATAGTCACCCCTTTCAACAGGATACAATAGAGATAAAAAGATATGGAAAAGGCCAGTAAAATGCTGAACTTATGGAAAGGCTGCTGTATGAAGTAAGAGCTATTTAACTTTGAAAAACAGGCGATGGGAGAGGGAGAAAATCATGACCGCCATAGAAAAAGATGAAATGTTTTTTTCAGCATTGAAAGGGGGGGAGGAAGGTGCAGAGAGAGAAATTTGATATTGCTTTAAGAGGTTTAAAGAAGCTTTTTTTTTTTCCGCTATGATATGCAATAGCAATTACTGCAACTCACTGACACAAAACATTGTTTACAACTATATGAATGGGTTCAAAAAGCAACATAGGCAATTTCCTTGTTTTATTACAAGTTTATTACAGGCAAAAATGCAATGATGGGCATATGACCTCCTGACACCCTTCCAGATAGTCCACATGATCCATATTTCTGGGAGCTAGCAAGATATCAAAAATAAGTTACACTGTTCAAGCATTTTTTCCTGAACCATTGGCTTCTGGTTACTGCCAATGATACTGCATAGAAGTCTAGATACATCTTCTTTCACACAACACAGCTTATTCCTGACCATTTTTAGCTGAAATATAGTCACAATATTAACATTTTAAGTGATTTACAGTAGTTGATTTGATGGATATTTTTTCCTGATAAGAAAAGAGATGATGATATTCCTGATTCTTCATAATATTTAGCTTGTTAATCCTCTTAGTTGTCTGAAAGAAATTTTAATACAGGAAGGGAAAAGTAAGTTTAATGGACGTGTTACCTATTTTTGTGGGAACATTAGGCATTGTTGTGAATGCTGGCAAGACACAGATAAAGTATGCCTTTCTCTAGGTTCTTTCTACCAAGCACAACATTTATTTATTTCATAGTGTCCAAATCTGAATCAGATGCCCTGTATTAAGAATTTATGACCAGATTATGTACATGTAGCAGTATGTTAAGAAGAAGACAGTAGAAGGAGAATCAGAGGGGAAATACATAGTATCATTTCACACTATCTATAAGGAGATATCTGTGATATATCTAAAGAATGAATATATACATAAGGATGTAAATTTCTGATCTGGAGTTTTCCTTCATTGCGCCATAAGAAGTCATTAAAGAAATGTAAACTTTTCCAATCTAGCTATCTGGTTGGGCGGGGTGTGTGTGTGTGTGTGTGTGTGGAGGGGAGAAAAGAAAGGAAAAATATTGGGGGCAGGGTGGGGAAGGGAGGGAAGTGAAGGAATTCAGATCATGACTTGGATTTTTGAAATCTCTAGGTATGCTGTCATGGGTACTAATGCTAATAAAATTCAACCAAACTCAATTTGAGATGGAGATTTTAATGCATATAGTAAATGCTTACGCTGTTACTAAGAAGTAGAAAGAACTTACACCAACTGCAGAAGATGCCAAATTCATTCACAGAAAAAAAGTATATTTACTTTGTCCTCATCCATGGCTACCATTTTTTTCTCTGTTCTAATCAGCCTCATATTACTCAGGAAATATTGGATTCCTTCTGTCAGTGCAAGTGAAATATTCCCTAATTACTGCGTATGTCACAAAGGCTAAGAACAACGGTAGAACATCTGTGATAGAGCTGAAAGAGTATTGCAAAAACCTGCTTGGCCAGCAAGTGCTCTTTCTCACTTTATAGCTGAATAAGCTCATTATGTAAATGCACAGGATGATATTAAGCAAAGAAATTTAAGACTGAACACTATGATGATGATTCTGTTAACTTCCTGAGAGATATATGAAATATGTAAAACTGGACTGGATAAAAGATTGGAACATCCATCCAGCACTCTGATATTGAAAGATGATTACATATCCTTAAGGATCTTTTCTGTCTCTTTTCTTCACAAGAAACTGATGACATAATGTTCCTGAACCATTGTTCAAAGACCTTCTACTACTGCAAAATGTGTTTTGTTGTCTGAACCCTTGGTGCCTGTACTAACACAGTAGTTCATTGCTGTGGAAAATGGCAAAGGATAACTAGGCAGTTTGAGGGAAAATAAGACAAGCAGTAGTAAGCTCAGTGTAAACTGTCCATGCCTGGCTTGCTAAGACCAGCCTTCTCAGCAGAGAGCTACAGCAGTTCCCTTACTGCTCAGCGAAGACAGTGCAGCAAGGGAGCAGAAATCTGGCAGGGTGGTAGTGTGGCAGTGTAAGTACAGCCTAAGTGATAAGAAAAAAAGTAAATGTTATGGTGGAGAATGTCCTCTTCTGTCGTGATTTTGGTAGCTAAGCACCTGTTCAGCTCTGAGGGACCCTTTGGAGATGATAGATGAACTCATCCTCTCTGTTTAAATGTGGAAATACCAGTTGAAATTACTTGTATACGTGGAAGAAAAGCATAGGTTATGAGTGTGGCAATCTAGAAAGTTCAGAGGCAGATTTATAAAGGATAAGTTTTGGCAAGAAAACTACAAGGGAGAAGGGGCAAAAAACAGGGTTATGGGCTCCTTTTGCACAAAAGCCACTTGGTCCAGAGTGAGAAATGGGTGCTACTGCCACCCGAGCTGCTGGCTGCAGCGAGCGTTACTGCTCCCCCTGACTGTGAAATTCTCACTGTGGCTGTGTAAGCAAGCAACCTAAGGTCGCTGTTTTCTTTTCTAGAATCTCGTAGTTTATAAGATGTAGATATTCTAGAAAGTGTTTTTGTTTCAGGCTTAGTTACAATGTCAGTTACAGTCATACAACCTGTGTTCTGGCTACTATAAACAAACGGGATTAAAAAACCACTGTATATATATATCCCAAGGAACAGATGGATATAAGTAGTCAGATCCCCTTTTCTCTGACCCATTATTTAACTTTATCACTGGGACAAGTCTTGTCCATGCTTACAACTGGGAAGGAATTAAATCCTTTTTACCACATTTTTTGTACCTTCTGTTTCTAAGGATTGGGTAGAGTGTGTCTATCACCCTCTTCCTCATACCTATTTAAACATCCGGGGAAATAAGTGTCCCGTAAAACCTGTTCTCCCCATGCTGCTCTTCCATTTGCTTGATGAGGTATTTTACCACTTCATTCCCTAGAGTAGTGTCTGAAAGAAAGTTGTAGGCTACTATAATTGTTTTTGATTTTCTGTGCCATATATTGAATCAGACCTTAGATATCTTATTTAGAATTACACAGTATTCTAAGAGGTTACAATTATGTAAATGAGAACACACGACTTCTTTAATCTTTCTTGATTCCTTCCTCCCAGATCAATTTGAAATAACAGAAGTGAGCTGCTTATTTTGCATCCACCTCATTGTAAGATAGAACCAGGGCTTTTTAAATTTGAAATTCATTGCTATGTCAAGCAGAAAGATGTTTTTATTTAACAAAGAAAAACAATTGGATGCCTGAGGCACCTGCATTCTATTCTCGTCTGTCATTAATTCACTATGTGTCTTAAGCAATTCACTGCGACCAAACTGTTTACATTCAATCAGCTAAATATATCTGAATAAACAGCCTGATTTTGCAATTTTTTAAAAGAATCTGTGGATGTTTAATATATCAGAAAATCATACTTCACCGTTAAGTGCTTTCATGTGAGCTGAGGTGCCTAAGTTTTCTACAGTTGAAAAGTTTAGAAGGTTTTGAATTTTCCCGTGGTTTCAGCATTTTTTCATAGATATAAAATATCCTAGGCTGCTTTAAGAAATACTCAGTCTTTTAAAGCATTTTAATACCTTTGGATAAAATTATTCTATAAAAGCAGAATATAATAATATTCACGGAGAGAGAAAATTTCAGAGTGTAGGAAATAAGGAAATGATCACTGTGTTTTCTTTCTCCCTTTTCAATCTACTTCACTCCTACAAAATCAGGAAGGAACTTGCATCTTGTTTTCTGATCCCTGTGATTCTTGTAAGCAATTACGCTTAGATTTTCTGCTCAGCAATGTCACACGCTGCATCAGAGCAATGTGTTCTGGATCATATTTTGGCCATTTCAGTTCCCCCATTCATTTCTTCCTCCCCCGCCCCCCTCCCCCTTTTTTTCCCTTTGAACAATGTTATTATTAGCTCAAGTTACAGAATTTTTATTGTAATCTAGTAATTTCTGAAACATAACTTTAGATCAGATACTAGACTTTGACTACTACACTCAGATTCCAATTGCAACCTTAAAGTCTGCAAGAATTTGAAAATATTTTCTAGGCTGGGCTATATTTTAAATGCTGATAGTAAAAGTCAAGAATATCCTTAAAGCTTATTTCATTCTGCTGATGTTACAGAAATATGAAATATGAACACCAAACCCGAATTACACTTGTGTCAAGACAAGCCAGTTACTAAGTGCTGACCATACAACCTGTGCTCTGGCTACCACAAACAGATGGGATTAAAAAGCCTCTCTCTGTATGTACCCCAAGGAACAGATGGATACGAGTAGTCAGATCCCCTTTTCTCTGACCCATCAGCAATTTCTCATCTCCCACCATGAAATTAAACTGACATGACCTTTTCAGGTTGACCCATTCATCTGCAAGCCACTATCTGTATGATGTGTCTTGAAAATGTTTTCTGTTGCAGTAACTAGTGTTGCAAAGAAAGAAAGGTGTTTCCACAGACAGGAATCTTTAATGCACATTCATCTACACTTCTGTAAACATTTTTATATAGTTGTATCCAAATAAATGGTAAGTCAAAATAGTCTACCAAACATTGGAAATGTAAAAAGATCAACATTTTTCTTTGGTTTCATTTTTGCATTTACTCTAAGTTAAATGTTGTAAATGTTTCTTATTTCTTTGAACTAATTTATCAAGTCCCATACTGCATATAATTTATTTACAAGATGAGATCGCCCAAGACTGGTATAGATTTCAATTATGAAGCTGTAAATCAGATGTAGCTCTGGTGAAATGAGTGTGAGAATCAAATCTGTTATACAAAATAATATATTTCCTTCTTAATTGAACCTTGTCCAACGTTCTAATTAGGGAATTTTGCGCTCTTTCTGAAACTGTCTCCTGTCCACTTCCCAATATATTGTATATTGTATCAGGAACTCCTTCAGTTCTCTGTTTCTTGGTTGTCCTTTTTTCCAAGTACAAGTCTTTTAAATCATCAGGTGTTTCTGTAGGTTTTTCTTAAGTCAATATTTCTCTATTTCTTGGTTTCTCTTTTACTAAAACCTAAAATGTTTAGTTTGAATTTGGTAATCATTCTGGGCCCATAGTGTTTGAAAGATCATTATTCAGTGAGACAGCTCCAAATTCTTAATGAAATGGTATTTTCTACATCTTCATTCATTGATTCCTGTTTCTGAAAGACAAGTCTTTTAAAATTCCGGATATCATAAAGATTACCTCACACATTCAAGCCTATTCATTCCTTTGAAAATCAGAATGGATTAATTAAAAAACAGCAATGTTAACAAAGATGAAAGAAAATGACATGTTCAGCTTTTGAGTACTTAATTTTGTGTGTGCTTGTCTGAGATTTCTATTAATTTCCAAGTAGACTCTGAGACAGGACTTCATGTACTTCTTACACACATAATGTTTTTTTTTTTTTTGAATTGTGTAGGATGAATCTAATAGTCTCCTTCATTATGCAATCTGAACACTGTGAAAGGAAACGTCTGAAAATCCATAAACAAACAAATTACATGGTTATATAATTAAGGGATGTTCCAGCAGGTTAGGTCAGATAAAAGGGGCTTAAAAAAAGTAAAGTTTTATGGCTGAGACCAAAACATTCCTGTCCAGGATTTTAAAACTTGCATAATGTATCTCCAGGGTTAGAAGTGTATCATCAAGATAATCTGTACTGTCTTTTCATACTTTTGAAATAACCTACTTCAAAACATTTTTCTTCAAGTACATTCTGCCTCTGCTAGCAAAGAAACGCTTTTGTTGCAAATTTTCTTTTTCTCTTCTGCTGACTTTCAAGCTGAATGATTGCTTCTGATTTAACCTTGACTAAGAACTGACTTTTAGCTTTACCTGTATGCATCTGCCACCTCACAGGTTAACCAGTGAAGCACTAAAGAGCTAAAGCTTCCTTAGAGTTGTGAATGAAATAGTAGCATATAAAAAACTTAGTCTAGATATATGTACTTCTGCCTTTTGGTGGAAAAAATAAAGCATTAGCTCCTATTTTGTTCTGTGCTGGTTTTGGCTGTTTTTTTGGTTTTTCTTCATATTTGCTCATATGTTTCCTAAGAAACTTGTACAAAAAGTTTGGGAGATTTTTCATCCATGGAACTGCCTCAGGCTAGAGTCCACCTAAAGGAAGTCATCAGTCTCTTAAGAGGTAACGCAAGGTACTCCATACTAATTTGCTGATGACATTTACCAGTTAATTCTAAATGTTTAGACAGCTCCACATTGATTTGCTGTATTTCTGTAATACACTGTTGAAACTGAGACAATTTGAGCTAGAAACATTTCATACAGAAAATGCATGTTGCCTCCTAACTTAGTGAGTTAAAGCCCAGAGCTCCAATTGGGTTACACATGCAATCTGGAGAAGGTGGGAGAAACCCAAGCAAACAGGAAAACTCAAGGCATCACTAGTGAATTACTTCTTTCCCTTCTATATCCCTAGCGTGTTTGTATTTGAAATGGGTCTGAAATAAATGTGCTGTTTCTCAGTATTGCTATCTTTGCTTGGTTTAGACCATCTAGTTCATCTCCTAGTTGATAACAAACCTGAAGGATGCATTCTGGCTGATGACGAAGAGAGAACAGAATCAGATTAGGACAAGATTGGTGTCTGTACATTAAGCGGGAGTCAAGAAATGTAAAGGTTCTCTAGGAATTTTCAGTGAATTTGTATCAATTATTTTTGACTTAAACTTCCTCCAGGCTTCCTTGATTTCTTAAATCAGTGAAGCCAAAAGAATGGGGATGGGTGGGGGGAACCCCCACAATAAAGAAAATCTATTAAGAATGCCACATTTATTTTTTGCTTTTTTTGTCATTATTCTTTTTCTTTTCCTTTTTCTCTTCTTTTTTTTTTTTTTNATTCATATCTTCATACTAGGATACTGATAACAGCTAAAAGAAGAGTTGTTGCATGTGTTAATAAGGCTGTGGAATGATCTCACCTGTTTGTGAAAGGCATGATATATATGTGGGAGGCCTAGTAAGTGCCAGACTATTTCCGTCCACTTAATAATTTTATTTAACACACAATTATCAGCTAGTGTTTTCATTTTGTAAACTTGGTTTGTTGTTCTTCCACACTGATTATGTACCTTATAAACTGCAGGAGAAAATGATCTTTGATAGATGATTGCAATCAGGGTGATAATATATAATTTTGATTAATCAACGGAGTTTGATTAATTTTGATGCTGAACTTAGAATAATCCTATACTGGAAGAAAAAGCTGTTTGCTGTCATTCAAGATGAGTTATAATACAGAGTTAGGGAATGCTTATTTACAGCTCCTCCAAACATTGGGCTGTAGCTTTCCTACACTTTGTCTGGAAAAGGTAAACAAGACATAACACTCTGTAGTGAATTCTACATCAGTGATATATTTGAGTACGCACATTATATGCAATGACTGTCTGTTGCCCGAGATCTCTGCATTATCTCCCATTTATTTATATGTTCCATATCCTAATAGACTTCTGTGATTATTATTTTCTGCTTTTTTCCCCATGCTACCTATGGTCCCATTCCCACAAGATTCACACGAAGTGCAGCTCTCCAGTTCAGAGTTATGTCCTCTTGACAGTCTATTGGTTACTGTATGCATACTTGAGAGTAGTTTTTAAGTGGAAGTCAGTTCTCTTTATTTAATTGTGTAGATTTTCCTGTATTTCCTTTTAATTGTCAAAGGACATACTCAGTATGTATTTAGTTGGTCTTTTTGGCATAGTTTTGTATTAGTTAGTATGATCTTTCTCCCCTTTCATAAATAAGAGAACCACAAGTAGCATGAGAGGTCAGGAGAAACGATACCAGGTGATGCACACTGCATATGGTCAGAAGAGTGTACCCCCATAAAGTTGTGATGGACCATTGATATACCATTAAACTCAAACCAGCTAATCCTGGCATTCATATTAAATTGAGAATAACTACTAGAATTAATTGTTATTCACAACAGGCAGTGGAGGTGTCCAAGTCTGGAGCTGACATAAATTGTGATGGAGTCTAGAAATAAAATTTTAATTACAGCAAGTGTTAAATTCACATTACAGATTGCATTTGTTTCTCCTGTATTCTCCTGAATTACTTCTGTGGCAATATTTAACTTTATGTAAAAGGTGTGTATTTCGGTGCCAAACAGAATCACATCTACCTGTGACAGAAAGACACTTGTAATGCATTTCATTCTGTTTTATTGATCTAGATGATGTTTTCTACTGTAAATTTAAGCAGAACTGCCAGGGTTACGGAGAATAAGAGAAGTGATAAAGATACCTTTCAATCACTTTCTGTGCATGCCTGGAAGAATGCAGGGCAGTGAACATCTGTTTTAAACCAGAGAGACACATGAAGGCTATTATAAAAGCACAACCTAATGCTCCCTTCTGTCGTCAGTGTTTGGTCTAGCATATAGACATTCTCATTTCTATTACACACAGCTAGGTAAAGCACACTGAAAATCTGTCATGGTAATAACACCATTTGCAATTATGACTTAGTGGAAAACTGCTATACGTTATGCATAAAGGTTAGCATATAGTGACAAATTGAAGCATGATTTTAATGCCGTTGGCCCATACACAACCAAAGAACACTGAAGGTCAAACACAAGTTGAGCAACAGACTTGAGGTATGAGATGCATTACAAGATTTATTACTATTGTAATAGCAGCAAGGGGCATTCCAGCCATAATGGGTAAGAAACACTTCAAACAGTTGAGAAGATATTCCTAGCAATAAATGCTAACTTACTTTGCTCATAGCTTTTGGCTGCAGCACTTGCATGTAAATACGGAAGCCTGCACCAAAAAATGAGAAGCCCTGACTGTATTTCTTGGTGTTAGAAAAAATTTAAACCTAGGTAGTGAATTGTTATCACTAACTCTACAGAATTCAACATGCTTTTGAATGCCTCTGTATGGCCCTCTCTAAGGCTTGCTTACATTTCTGCTGGCCTCAGGTGCTCGATGTGATGATGGCTATAACCAGTATTGCCCTCAGAAAGAAGCTTCAGATTCCAAGGTCTCAATCAATGCAATCACTCCTCAGAGTTCTGTGGACTCTCAGAGGTGCTTTTCAGTACAAGAAAACAACATGGAATTCTTGACTGATGAATACAGAGAGACAGGAGAATAATGTTTTAATTTAGATCTAAGCATGAGTATAACATTTTTGTTCTGGTTTCAAAAAAGTTCTATGGATCTTTTTTTATGATCTGCAAAAATTAAGGGATGTTTTGGATTAGACTACAATAATTTAGAACCCTAAAATCAGGAGCTTAAAGACTGTGTCTTCTTAACTACTTCTTAGAGACTCAGTTTTCTTAAAAACAAACTAGAATAGTTTTAATACTTCACAACTCTGTATACCTATTCATATTCGAAAACATAAAATCCTCAAACTTTGCTCCTTTTGAGTCAAATCAGTTAAGTTTATGAGGGGGTTAAAAGTGAACTGATTTAAGAATATATCACTGGACAAACAAATATTGCCTAATAGGATCTGTACAATGATGTCGAGCAACATCTCTCTAAGACTGGACCTGTACTAGCATGCTTCTGGAGATAGAAAAAAAAAATTTTTTTTTTTAAATCAAGGAATACCAGTGTTGCTATAATTTAAAAATTTTTAAAGACTTATCTCTCAGTTCTGTATTCCAGATTTAAACCTGGTTCAGGTATCAAATTTAAAAGCATTGTGATTTTTCTCCCTCTGAACAGGAGCTGATTCATGTAAAATACAAACCACTACAAACGGCCATGTTGCCAGCATTCTTTGAACATTCTGGTATAGCAGGAACAGAAGGCAGCTTTGGCAAGAAAAAATACTAGTGTTTAAAAAAGTTTGCACATTTGAGTTTGTTTTATCTAAAAGCTATCATCATATCATGTCTCTGACTGGCCAAATAAACTAACATCAAAGCATTGGATGGGGATGTTGGTGGGGGCAGAGCCAGCATACCTGATCAGATTCAGGTTACTAGATTGCAAGGGAAGTGCATGTTCGTTTTTATTCTTTCTTGCATGTTCACCAAAGTTCTAAAGTTCTATTTTTACATTATAGATTTGAATACTTTAAAGGAAAGAAAATAAGTTCTATATGGCACCAAAAAGGGTCCAGGATCCCCTTGCTAATGAAATGGGCTGCCTTGAATAGTACAGAAATCCACAGGAATGTACATAGGCCTTCTAGACCTATAAACTACCCACAGAGCATGGAAAGCTTTTCTTCTATGAATGTCCAAATTAATTACAAAAGAGTACTCTACTTTTATGTTCACATGGCCCATTAAATCTTTTTTAATGCAGTATTCTTTTGAATCAATGTTTTGAGAGTACCAAAGAAGTAGAATAAGCTACAATTTTCACCAAAAAGAGAGCTTGTTATTCATATATGTCTATTTTAATCATTCACTTACAGTATTAACCTCAGTGTTAAAAATGTAGACTAGGATTCTATTGCTATTTATACAAATAGGCCTTTCAGAAAAAAATGGGTCTGAATGCAATGTTACAAACACTATCCATGCAGGCATTCCTGTTAGACACATAATTTAATATGTTGCTTGTGAACCTTTCCTCCTTTCTGCTCCATTATTTATTTATTTATTTTTTAAATCACAGATTCTGTCAATGACTATAATGTTTTAACTCAGTCTCTATGTAGCACTATTCTCAGTGAAAGACTACAAATGTAAACTCTGTTTTGGGACTAAGCATTGAAGAAGATCATGCAGAGGAAATAATTTTAATACAGATCCACTTTTTTGAGAAAACCATTGCATTTCTATGTTCCTTACATTTGGAAGATAATGATGATCAGCTGCTCTGGCTTCTAGATCCCACAGCACTGAGAAATTAGTGTCATCTAGTTCCTAGTTCCCATTTTTGAAGTCCAAATTCATCAATAAATCTTTACACTAAGTCATTATTTTGCCACTATGAGAGGATGCTGTTCTGGCTGAACTCAGAACTAAATATGAGCTGAGAACTCTGTAATGACTAAAAGCTCCTTCCTCATACATAAGCAAGATAACCTGTGATCTGCTAGGAGAGCTTCTTCATCCAAGAACTATACTCCCATTCATCTCCCCTCCTCCATTTAGAGCAAGGAGTGTTATAGTAGTGGCTAAAATATTAGGACACGAAAATGGCAAGAGAGCCTAGAGTCTAAAAAGATTTATTTGAGAAGCACAGAAATAAGTATTATTATTTCTTACATGTGCTGAACTGAAGGAAAGAGTTTTAGCGACAACCTTGCTCAGAATGATACTTGAGGATGTAAGTTAACCTTTGTGCCAGAAATGGGATCTGCAGCCAGCATTCTCAGGGTCTCCTTTTGACATTTAAACCTCAAGGATAACCTTTGTTTTATCCTGTAGTACACTAAAAGGATTTTATTTACTGGAAGAAAAATCATAGTCTCCTGTTAAAGTCTGGGGCAGTCAGTGTGGTTCCACAACATGGCAAGAGAGAGCAACAGGATTTTTACAGCTGTACAAAAAGTTACACACACTTTCATTTGTATCCCAGAAACACAGTATAGCAAGACTCCTCCTGGTGTTACATTTCAATTATACCAGAGGTGACCTGGAAAGAAACCATGAGCAGAATTCACGTTGTTGCTGTTATGGTGGGCCAGCAACTAAGCACCTACCAGCTGCTCGCTCACTGCCTGCCTCCCATAGACCCTGCTGCCCCTCAGTGGGGTCAGGGAGAGAATCAGAAGTGCAAAAGAGAGAAAACAATTGTAAGTCAAGATAGAGACTGTTTAATAAGTGAAAGAAAGAGGAAAAAAAAGCAAGTGATGCAAAGGCAATCACTTGCCACCTCCCACAAGCAGACCAACACCCAGCCAGCCTTTGAACAATGGCTGCTTTAGAAAGATGACACTCTAGTTTTAAGACACAGCGCCATATGGGCTTCTGTGAAGGAAATCAACTCTATCCCAGCCAGACCCAGTACAGTCTTTATGTGTAATGGTGACCTACCAGTGGTAAGGAAGGCTGAAGTCTTTATTTGGACTGACAGTGCTGATCTGCCAAACACTGCTCAGGTTATACGAGCTTGGTGCAGAGCAAAACTGTGACGCTTCCTTTAAAGATATGAGTTGGAGATCAACCTGCCACTAATAATCCCTGACACCTTCCTTGGTCTTTCTTACTTTCATCAGCCTCTCTAATTCTTTCCAAAGGGGAGTTACATTAACAGAATAAAGTCTGACCTTAAAAATTTCTTATTAAGTTTTACAGGTCTTGAGCTTTGAGTTATTCAGGTACTGTAAGCAGCTGTTCTGCATGTTTACCTAGCCTGAACTGACCCTGAGCTGAATGTTTGTCACTAACAAATAAAAGGTTCAAATGAATTTATTATTGGTTTTAAAGTTTTCCTTTTTGGAATTTGTTTTCCATACATGCATGAGAATATTTTGCAATGTAATAACACAGGATGCACAAGGGGGTCAGTTTCTGTTTTAATAACTTCTGTAATGCTAAAGACTTTACTCAAGGTCTTTTTTAGGTGCAGGAACTGTTGCAGGTGAGAGAAATTGACTTTTGCCATATAGGGCTACTTATCCTTTTTAGCTTAGCCACTGGCACAGAAGACCTGCTCAGAGCATATTTACAGAGACTATAATAAATTCAATAATATTTCTTGAGGATGAAAAATAGGATCCTGTGTTTGGTATTCTAGATTAGAGGCAGCTAACTTAACTTGTGAGTTTAAGCAAGTCACCTTTTCATTGTTCATGTTCAAAACCTTATTTCCATTAAAATCAGATGAGGCTTAATATATTGGCAAATGTCTACCTTAGGCATGTAGGTTTTTATGTTCCTATGCAAATATTGGTAATTCATTTCCTAAAGCAGTTAGGCGCATTAGAATTTTCTTGGCCTAGAACTCATAAATGTGACTGTTTCGCCTAGTTATTGGCTTTGCATCCCAATTAAGGCTGCTGTCTGTAGTACCTTGGATTTTAACATACAAAACTCAGTATTTTATACTGAGTTTTCAAAAAACCTGAGCCACCAAAAATTACTTCTTCATAGTTTCACCTTGTAACTCTCAGCAGGTCTCCTTTTTGTTTTACAAAATCATGAGATGAGAGGTGATTACCATGGAGCAGCAAAAGTGGCAGCCTTGCAAAGCAAGGTGAGCTGGGAGCCAAGGGTGACAGCCAGGCAGGTGGGGCAGTGCCCCACCAGATGAGGGACACAGTTCCAGAGAATCTGACAAGGGAAGGGCATGTCTGGCCATGGTGACCAGGCTCAGCCAACAGTTCAGGGATTAGCACACAAGTCTGCAGTGACAAAGCAGATCTGAGATCAGGTACAAGGCTGAGCACAGACACAGTTACAACAGGTCAGATAAGAATCAAGGGCAAATGCCTGAATTAAATGCAGCTCCCAAATAGAATGGGAGCAGGAGGAGAATGTGGACAAGTCTCCTTACAAATCTTTCAATGGAAGCATCTTCCAAGGTCTCACAGCTGCACCATATTAGTTTTAGCTTGTAGCACAGGCTCATCATGGTCTGTAAAGGGGTGGAGGAAGAGGTTGTAGAGTTTCTTGGGGCCAGCAGGACTCTGACAGCTCTGCAGGTACTATTAGTTTAAATAAGCATGGAATTGGTGAAGGCTTCATATCTCTTTAGGCAAAATTCAGATTTACTATGGTGCTGTCATATGTTTTGGTAGGAGAAGATAGACAAATGAAGGTCCGCTAGTTTGCAGGAACATGCGGTAAGTCTATCTTTTTTATTTTATTTTATTCATCCATTCTGCTGTATTGCTTTTTCTGAGCTGTTTGCTTTTAATGTGGATTCAAGTCTGAATAAATCAAGACTGTGTTAAAGATGAGCAGCACCTGATTATGTTGCATCATTTAACAAAGCCATTTCTACTCAAACATTTCTTTGAAAAGTAAACATCTGAGGGGTGGTGAAGGAACAATGACAAAAAGAAATTAATATTTCTTTATGAAAATGTTCCTCAGGTAAGGCTCTGTGAGAAATACCCAGTTCTTGATTGCTTAAATACAAAGTTCTAGCTCCAAAAGAGAGAAATTAATCAGACTTGGGGGTTATTTGCTTTTACTTTCATAAGAATCAAGGTACTACTTTCTATCAAGGCATTGCAGTATCAAATAAACTGTGAACTATATCTGTTTTAATACTTCAATTTTTATACTCTTATTTTTTTCTAATCCATAGCAAAAGAATAGCATGACTGCCTCTACAAAATCTAAGTAAGATTAAGGCTGTTGCCTGGACCACAGGTGGCAGTACATGTTTAAGTATGAATATATCTAAGCAGCTTGTGTCAGTAAAATATAGGAAGAAACTTGATCATTGCTTGTTCTGGTTCAGCTATTCAGTATCAAATATTGTATTTTTTAAACTGTACAAAGTCCTGAATTTAAAAGATTGCAGTAAAAGTAGTGAAGTAATATTAGAGAACATGAGAATGACGTGTTTATCTTAAAGTAACTGTGATTACAATAAGTAATGCTCTAGAATAGAAAAAGGTTCTGCATATTGTCTGTCGTCTGAGTTTTGATTGCTGTTTCTAGGCAGATGAATTAGCTTGTCAAAGCTAAACATGGATGGATTTGTTAATGGCCCCATTTCTATTCAGGCATGTATAAACTCCAGCATTTTTTTAATCTTTTTTCTTTTTTTTTGGTTAAGGTAAACAGTGGTTACTAGCAGCTTTTAATTATAACTAGCAGAGGCTGACTCAAACTTTCGAGAGACCAGACTGAATAAACATATATTATAAAAATGCTAGGAAATCAGTTACATTCAATAGCAAATCATTAGTTTTGCTATCTGTAATAGCTAAATATTTTCATCTCTGTATCACCATTTACTACAACTGTCTGATGAATTCTGAGGTATAAAGTGATTAAAAGGCTTGTAGTGAAGCCACACAGTGGAGGAAAAAGAAGAGAGCAGCTGGATCCACTTGCGCTGTGGGCTCTTGTTAGAGTTAGAGACAACTAAGAGAACTGCTAGGCTTTATTTGTACGCCTGAAGTTCAACTTTTGTTGGCAAAGCAGCATCTAGGCATTCAAAGGTAGAGAGATCCAAGGGATTTCTTCTACCTGCTTATCTTCTTAAATGATCAGATAGATGTATGGGGGGAGAAATTGGTCAAAAAATGATGCAGCTACTAGACTGTTATCCTAGGCTTTTCTGGATATTATTTACTAAAAAAGTGAGGATTACACACCTTAAAATTACTACGGTAGAATTTCCTATCTCTACAAGGAAACGACTTTGAATTCAAGTTCTGTAAAATACGTATGCAGCTTTCTATTGATAAAAGTCTGTCTTTTCAATTGGTTTTCCAATGTAAAGTGAGTAGCTAGCTCACAGAACTCCTGTTCTAAAAACAGTCTCATATTGCTTTTCTCAGATGTATTACTGTAATGACTAGATTACTAGATAACTCTATTATTATAGAGTTTATGGTAAAGAAGTTTTGTACTGTTGTTATTCCACATGTGGAAGAATTTTTCTCCTTTTTTACTTGGCCCCAAGACATCTATCGCAGAAAGTCCTATTCCTCCTCAGTCTTTGTTTTACAAGGTTAATGTAAAATGAGCAAGGTCTTGAATGAGTAACTCTAAGACACATACTAGGCATCCTTTCTAAACATTTTCTCATACTGTCTTAAAAAAAAAAAGTATGTGTGTATATTCAAGGAAGCTGAATGCAGTGTTAGGTTAAAAATTCTTACCAATGCTCTGTAGAATGTAATTATTGGCTTCCTTCTTTTGGTGGAAATATTTTACTAGACAATGTATGATACATCCTAGAATTACAATTACCTTCCCAATAAGTCCTAACAATCAGCCAGTGATTTACTGGTATCCTCAATTTTTTTTCCAGCCTCCTCACTTCTAGGTCATCAAAGCAATGCTTCAGTTTTGTTGTCTTCAAGTACTGGACTTTGCAATGTCATTACACTTTTACCCTTTTTCTGTGTAGTATCATCAAATCACCTCAAGGTTAACTATTTTTTTGTGCAGAGAGTACTTCCCCAGTTTATTTAATTATTATTCCTGGCCTTTGTGCAAATGTCATTAATGAAAATGATAAAATCCAGCACATGAAAGAAGATGTCTCCAGACAGAAAGTAAAGATCTTGTGGTGTACACAGAATGGTGAGGTGTCATAGATGGTTTGACACACCAAATACGGTTGTATGAACCGATACACATCCATACTACCTCCCAAGAGACAATGTTAGTTTTGTTTCAGTGAATAAAACAATTCTGTCATTACCTTGGAAGATCATAATATATTGTCTCACACATTTTTTAATATCAATTTGCTTTGTTTAAATACATAAGAGAATATGCTCTCCTCTTAATATTTCCACTAGTCTTTTGAGTTTAAAACAAGTGATCAACTTGCAGGTAATTCTGTTGGTTTCTTACAAAAAACCTTAGATGATGCTCCACCTGAGTTAGAGGGGGGCAAAAAATGCATTAGCCTTCTAGGGAAGAAATACACAAACGTGCAGCCTGACGAGTCCTAAAATGTTACTATACCTAGAAACAGAGGAAATAATTAATTTTTTTTATTAAAGTGCCTGAAACGCCAAAAAAAAAAAAGTAGTTTCAAAAAAGAAAATCTCTTAATTTTGTAGGAGACAGTTGTTTGAAAAACCTTATCCTGGGTTTCTGTGATTCAGAAAATATATTAAGGGCATGGAAAACTGTTGCTGGAATGCGAGTGTCCAGTGCAATGCTGTGCCTGAGGGAGCAAATGTTAGTTGGATATATAAATCATAAAACAGCACATAGACCATCTTTTTTCTTCACTCTATTATAATTTTTTTCAAATGCTGTATACAGTTTTGCTGTAAGTCTTTAAAAGAAATTTGATTCACATTCAGAAAAGAGGCAGTAGGCAGACTCTGTTTAACTTTTCAATCTAAAGTTCTGATCCCTACTGGTAAACAAACCTAAAAAATAAAATGGTGTTACAATTCAGTGACCCAGAGTAGGCAAATTGTGATCCTAAATTCTTGTGTCATCTTAACCACTTCTAAGAGAGTATTTTAGCACCAGGAGCTCCACAACTGCCAACATGTATTCTTTTTTTAAAAGCCCACCTTTCTTTTTCAGATAATTCCAGGACAGCACTACTCTGTACTTTCAGATTCGAAGTCATGTTTCTATATATGTATTTTTGATACTTATTCATCTGTTATAAACTACACACATTCTAATCAGAATTGTCAACAGATTTAGACAGGAAATGACAAAAGCTGTGTTATCAAACAGAAAAATTATATTGTCCTATACTTGAGTTGTTTGATCGTGCCTTATGAATTTGAGACGGAGGCTCTGCTTTCTGCTCTGCTTTTTTTCCTTATTTAAACTCCCCCAGATATTTACCACAACATTCAGTTCATTATGGGCTTCTAAAGGAAATAGGCTGCTCAGCAGTTCAAGGGTAGGGCAGGTACAGACTGCTTCATTTGTCACTGTATTTAATGACTCACCACTGTTTCTTTCACTAGAAAGCACTATATGAAAGGTCTTACTGAAGCAAAATCTTGATTTCACCTTACTCAGAACTTAATGTGTGGCTCAATAGATGTTCATGTTAGTCTTAATATATGTCAATATCACCTCAATGTTCAGCTATTTTGTGTTGATGATGGTGTTTTTTCCCTGCTACTTGATATGGATAGTCATTTGTTGAAAAGGTGCAATACAAATATTGCTGTTGTTGATACATTTGCTTTGGAAAGTTCTTGCTTTTTTAGAAAAAATTTCCTTTGACTGATCTTCTACAAAGTGGTTGAAAACAAAGCTTTAGAGTCATCTAACAATTTCTTAAGGGTAATATTCTGCCTGAGCTACTTGGATCCTACAGAATATTTTTTTATTTAAATAGAATGTTTAGTGATTAATCACAGATGGACTAGCTACCAGTTGTGATACCTATGTAGTTAGTCATATTTAGTCTTTACATAGGATTGAGAAATGGCTCTAGTGTGCTACCTATAGGATGCTTTTGAGCACAGACACTTTTTTTTCTGGTGAAAATAAATTTCTTTTGTAATACAGAATGACATCACAAGTGATATAATACAGTTTTTAACATTTACTGCAAATAAAGCACAAATGGTCAAATCAGTTCATAGAATATAAATTCTTGTCTAAAATGTCATTGATCAAGTTTATTTTTTTCCAGTGTGGAAAAAACGCAAATTTCATATTGAGTTTTTAAAAATTCTGAATATTTCTGGAATTATGTTTATCAGTGAGACAACTTTTCCTGTAGAAGTATGTAAAGAAAAGGTCTAATTACTGCTAAATGTCTTCCATTCTCTAATGATTCCCTCTATCTGCTATACATAAATTCTGCACAACCTAGTTTAAACCTCCAAAAGGTAGGAGAGAATATCTCATTGGAGATTTTGTACATTTTTTTAAAACTAAGATAATTTTGGCAAGTATAGAGAAGATCACATAAGCTTCTCCATGCTTTTGCATGTTAAATGGAAACACAATAAATGGAAGCCTACCCTATGGATCTTAATGGATCAGAATAGAGACGAGATATAACAGCTAAAATGTAAATTGGGTGAAGAAGGAGGAAATTCATAAAAGCCACTTGAACTACAGGTGAAGTACCTTCTGCTGGGGCATAGGTAAAATAACTGTGTAGAGTGAAATGGAGTAATCAAAAATGATGCCCAAAGTCACTTTGAAGCATTGCTGATGTAGTACAAGAAAGCTACATTCTCTGCAGTACTTCACAAAGCAATAATTTGAAAGTCATAAGATGTAGGCACTCTGAAGCAATGCTAGTAATAGAATGCAGAAGTCTTTTCAGTATCTTATACAAGGAAAAAAGTGAAGCTAACAATTACACTGATATATCACAAAGTCTCAATGAATACTGTCATTCCTCATATGCTGTAGGATTAAAAAGCAGTAGGTGTTTTTTTGACACTGGTGGGAGTTTAGAAACTAAGCAGTCCTACTACTACATCTGCAAATAACTGCATGCAAGTTTTTAAATATTTGTGACCATTGCCATTAATTTTCATAACTTTCTCAACAATATAGTTTCTGACAAGGCAGTATACTGAACTCCTCTATACATGTTATTACAACATAAGGGTACACTTACAGCATGACTTCATCTCTTCTTTTGAATAATTTTCACCTGTAAAATAGTTACTTTTTAATTCTGATGTCTTAATGTGAACTAAGGAACTGGAAAACATTCCACATCTACCCAAATCACAGAACTTTCATAGATTTTCTTCACTTAATATTCCATACATTTTTCAAAACACGTCATTCAGCTAACAAAATACAATTTAATAGAAAAATGCAATAATTTTTCCATGGTAAATTGTTCGATATATTTTGGTTGGCAGAAGAATAGCATGGGGTAGTGTGGCAAATCAAAACCTTGTCTTTAGAGATTGACATAGTGGTAGTGAGTGTAGTTTATTGCATTTAGATTTTAGGACTTTGTTAATGGCACACTCTACTTCAGAAGGAATGGGGAAGCCCTCAGAACTGTGACAAGCATTATGAAAAGTTTAGATACCTTTATATTACCTCAGAAGCATGCTTCATGGGGGCTCACTGGCATTTAGGTTTTATTCATATTGTTACTTCATCAAAGCCAAAGGAGCAAAAGCTTTGTATGAGCTTGAATTTATGGTCTGGAAGTTTCTATTATTACATTTCATTTGGTACAGGAGGACTGAGAAGCCATTGCAACCTGAGAGATCTATAATCTATATATATATATATCTATAC
>VXAL01006110.1:6005-16537 GCA_013399475.1 Chauna torquata
AGATAAAGTGAAATTCAGGGAATACAGGGGTAGAAAGGATATCTTGCCTTTTGAAAAGATGAAGGAACAGAGATTGCGAGAACACATGGTTCGATTGGAAAGAATACGACGAGCTGTTGAACTCCGAAGGTAGTAATTCAACTTTTTGCTAAAGGCTATTTTACACATTAATTGATCAGATACTATATTTAGAAGTCTAATTAGAACGTGTTCTGTCAAGCCTTTTGCTCAGATGTTAAAGTCTGGGACTCTACCTAACAGCATCTTTATACCAATTAACTGACGCCAAAATTTTTGTTTAATAGCCATATGTGTACACGCATAGCTTAGTGTTTGTTAGAGGGGGTGTTACTGCATGCTAGTTTGCTTACTGAAAAGATGAGAAGTTGAATAGGAGATATGGCCAAAATTAGTGATTTTTAGAGAACTATTGTATGCCTAGATGACAAATCGAGTGTAATACAATCTTGTCACTTTATATAAAAGGACTAAATGGCTAGTCTCTTCTATTCAGCTCATTTTATATGGCCAAAAGCTTGCAAAGGATGGTTAAGTGACTTGTGTTGTTAACTGGATTTCCCTAAACAAAGGAATTCCCAGCAAGCATAAATCTTATAGGCAAAAATGCCTTTCCTACTTCTTGTAAGCTGTTCTAGAGGAGATGGGAAGAAGAGAGCAAAATGAAGTTGTTCACAAGTATACCTAACCTGTGCAAGTCAGAGTAGTCATGTTATTCTGTCTCATTTTTGGACAGAAAGCAGTAAGTAAACTTTTGTTAGTTTAAAGTGGGCAAGAACTAAAATAGCAAGGATTTTTAGGATCCAAATCATGTTATTTGCTAGGCTATTGCTGTGTTGTTATCTGGCAGATAACAACAATATGAATCCAGCACACAAAAAAAAAAATCAGAATGATGATGCTTAACATAAATTTTTCTAGTATCAGTTGTCTGCTTAAATGGTTCTGTAGGACATGCTAAGAACAGTTCGGCTACTTGGGGCTAAAAGGAGTAGAGTTCTAATACTAGGGCTTCTGTTAATATCCTCCTCTCAAATGTTTATGAATGTCTAAGCTTGACATGATATTAGTTTTGGATGAGAAAATTTTCCAGATGAGTTTCTGCTACGTCGTTTGTATGTCTGTTCTCTTGTTCAGGCGAAGAGAAATTGCTGAGAGGGAGCGTCGTGAGAGAGAACGTATACGAATAATGCATGAACGAGAAGAATGCTTGCAGAGGGAAAGAGAACGATTAGAAATTGAAAGGCAAAAACTTGAGAGGGAAAGGATGGAACGGGAGCGTTTGGAAAGAGAGCGTGTTCGTATTGAACAGGTATGCATATTTGTATTTTGGACTATAATGTAATATCATTATAAAGTGTAACCCAGTTTGCACTTGCTATGAATTTTTCTCTTCACTTTTCCACCCAGGCCTTAAAAGAATCACCCTAACAATGAATAATCCACAATGTAAAACAACAACAGTAGTCTTTATCTTGTTTGCTTGACTTGTAATTTGATGGCAAGTTCTTGCTACTGGCTGGTTATACAGTAATTGTATGTGTCTGTCACAAACACTAATGATGAAGTTCAACAGATCACATTGCCCATACTAGTCTTAAGTAATTTCACTGGCTTTTACCTAGAGAACAATGGCTCAGTGAACTTAATGAGATGCGCTTCTGGGCAATGAACACATTAGGAACATAATAAAGCACCTGGAGATTTTTATACCTAACATCCAATAGCTTCTCCAGATATGTTGTCTCTTCTTTAGAGAAGTATTCCTCTGCTCTTTAATCTGGGATGCTATCCAAGGATGAATTATATCAGACAGCCTTTAGCAGAAAACTATCAAGTATTAGGTCTGTATACTTGCTAACTGTTTTATAGGTATCTCTTGTAAGAGCTCTTGTGTTAATTCACCCTTCCCTTTCATGGTAGGAACGTCGAAAAGAAGCAGAGCGTATTGCTCGTGAAAGGGAGGAACTTCGTCGACAACAGCAACAACTTCGTTATGAACAGGAAAAGAGGAATTCTCTGAAACGTCCACGTGATGTAGATCACAGGTAATCTGATTCTCAAACCATTGTTTTAGAGCCCTTAGTAAAAAGAAACAGCTACAGCCTTCAAGTCAGACTTGAAAAGGTGTTTGTATCTGAAATAAGTCTTCACAGAAAAACTCAATTTCTGTTATTTTTTTTTGACATTAGGTTATGGCTAAGTATGAAACGTTATCTGTAGGAGAGAGCTTTGAAATAAGAGAAGCATTCCATGAATAAATTCTTATTGTACCAAAAGAGTATAATGTAATTGAGTGCATTTGCTGAGAAAAGCTGTTCTTCTCCCTTAATGGTTGAAATTTCTATTTTCTACTTCACTAAGAATTAACATTTCTGGTAAATTAATGGTTCAGGGAGTCAATGTGATGGCTTTTAATTTTTACTGAAGCTGGCAACATCTATTACTTGCTCTTTGAGCCACAAGAGTCAAACTGGCTTTGATCTTTACATGATTATAAGAATAGGTCTGAGACCTTAGTCATAAAATTGACATAGCAGAGGTACAAAGAAAGGTGTGCACAAGTTCTCATGGTAGAGACAGCAGCAGAACACTAGTATTTCTTCATAAGAGAAGTAAAGGCAGCTTCAGTTTTATACATGTCAGTATCTTGCTTTCTCATCATAAAGACTGCACCTGAGCGTTTCTAATGAACAAGGCTGTGACATCTCCCATACTGTTCTTTCCTGAGAAAGCTGTTTGATATTTGTTTGCTTCTCTAGAAGGCTTTTTCTTTTTTTTTTCTTTTTTCCTCCTCCTTCCACTCTCCTGGAAGGCTGTTTTGAAGGCAGAATTTTGCTTGGATTTGGTTTGTATGGGTGGGACATAAAATGTTTTTGCTGTTTTGTTTCTTTAAACTGCCCAACACAGTATACTGTGGCTTAGATTTTTATTACGGTGTATTGATACCATCTCTTTAATTTGCAGGTCAGACAGGTGTGGGTTTTTTGTTTTTTTTGTTTTTTTTTCTTAAACAACTTTATTCACCACTATTTAAAGAGTGCATGGCTGTTGGAGGCTTTCCAAGGGTCAGATACATGTCTTTAAAGCAGACAACTAACTCTTAACTTGAACCATTTTCTGTATGTTAGGCCATGATTTAGATGCATGTAACTGATGAAAGCTCATTCTTTTCTCTTAAAGGAGAGATGATCCTTACTGGAATGAGAATAAAAAGATGGCTCTTGATACAGATGCCCGTTTCAGTCATGGTTCAGATTACAGTCGCCAGCAGAACAGGTTTAATGATTTTGATCACAGAGAACGGGGACGATATCCAGAAGGTTCTTCTGTTCCATCATCATCTTTTGATAGGTAAGGTTAGGTAATAGGGCAGGTATTTGCCTGCCAACGTCTCTCTGGATTTCACTCTTAACTATTCAAAATTTAAAGTAGTGCTAAAGACTTTCTATTGCATCACAACTATATAAACTGCAGTAGCGTCCTGAAATTATTTCGAGGCTCACCCTTTATACCATAAAATCTAATCTGCTTTTCTCTGGGGACGTGCAATTAGCTGACTGGTGGTCTTCTTTTCATGACACTTCAAAAGAAATTTTGCAATTACTCCTCTTTCAGATCTAGTCACAAGTGGGTTCCAATGGATTAGATCTGTCCAAATTGGTTAATTCATCTCCTTAAGAAACAAGGCTAAAAGCAACTGAGTTAATAAGAATTAAAAGAATGACTTGCATGAGTCACACTGGTTAGTCTGTGCAACTGTGCAGTGGATGCTGATTTCAGAACCAACTCCATGTTTCCCTTAATTTTATAACTGGTTATTGGAGATGTTTAAGACCACATAATTGTGGCTTCTGGACTTTTACGCTGCAATGAACATGAATTACACTTTCCAGCTGACTCAAGGGATCTAACAATGCCTGTGCTTCATACTAGGAAGGTAAAAAGGAGGCCCTATAATTGCCTAAATATTATACTTGCTAAACTATGAGCAGATAAATCCATTAAAAATTGCTAAGCTGGGTTTAAGAACTCAAGCTCAAAATGACAATTGTAAAAATAAATGATTTGGTGTGGGAAGGATCTTTCAGATAATACTCATATTTAGAAAAACTATTTATTTATATGTAGTATATATGAGTAGTATGTCTTAACCCATGTGCTTAGATGTATGGAGAAATGAGAGTAATGGGAAACGAGCAAATGACTTTTTTCCTACTTTAACAACTTAGGCGGGAACGTTTTGTAAATCAAGGTGAAGCAAAAAAGACTCGCCCAACAGCACGAAGAGAGGAGCCAGGGTTTGAGAGATATCCTAAGAACTTCAGTGACTCCAGAAGAAATGAACCACCACAACCAAGAAGTGAACTTCGAGATACAGACAGACGGGAAGTGCGAGGAGACAGAGATGAAAGAAGAACAGTGATAATTCATGACAGACCTGAAATACCACATGGTCGACATCCAAGAGAGACTGGTTCAAATCCACCTAGGCAAACAAATTGGAAGAGTGAGGGAAGCATAAGCACAGACAAACGGGATGGCAGGTAAACTTGCTGGATATCCAACAGATTAGTGACAGTACTGATTCTTGTAGAATCTATCCAGAGTAATAATTCCTCAAGAACTGATGTGTAAAGAGAGAACAGATCCCCTCCTAAAGAGTGGCAAAGTCACCTTGCAAAAAGATTATGAGAAACTTGTGTGTTGGTTGCCACATATGCTAAACCTCATCTGTAAACTTGATGCTGACTCCCAGCAGCTTATTCTTAATTATGCACAGCAATGTACAGCAAGGCTTTCTATGTAAGAATGCTGATGTAAACTAATACATGCAAGCTTTAATTATTTAGAGAACTATATAGATTTAAAAGACTGTTTCTAAAAAGCTAGCTGCAAGTTGCTAGGAACCTGAAAAACACAAAAAGGAATCTTTGAAGTCTACATGTGCTATGATTTGGTACCAATTCTACTATACTGAAACTAGCATTTTGATAAAAGCAATTTTTACAGAGGTGAGAGGCCAGATCGATCAGGAAGAGAAGTGTCCGGACACGTGAGAGGTGCACCTCCTGGTAGCCGTAGCAGTGCTTCTGGGTATGGAAGCAGGGAAGGAGAACGAGGCGTGATGGGAGAAAGAGGTGGTGGAGGACAAGTGAGTCATCTTTTTTTTGTGTGTTTGTGTGTATGCATGAGACAGAGAGAGACTGGAAAATACAAAATAATGATGGAAAAATGACCTGACCATATAGCGTTACATAAATCATAACAAGCATTCTGGCTAATTTTGAGTTGCTTTTCTGCAGAAGATACACCCACTACTTATGTCTAGCATCTTTCAGGTGGAGCAGAACAATATGTGAATGAGTTGCTTATCAGGTTTTTCATAACTTTTCAGGGTCTTAATCTTGCATTGCAGGTTACTTCTAGTGCAGTTTGTTACTAATCTGTAGCATGCTACTTAGTGGAAAAAACCTGTATCACTTGTCTTTAAAGGCTACAGACTAAATGCTCCATGCTACTAGATCCTGACACTTAAAATTTTTTTCTCTTTCTGTAGCTATATGGAACATGCTTGTTAGTGATTGAGAGATTGGGGCAGAACTGGGAGTAAAGTTACGAGCTCATGGAACTTCACCCTCTGCACACCCATGCACTCATTACTGCAAAATAGTTCCATTTTGTTACCTAGAGTTCTCTTAACAAGATTTCTCTAAGAATGAGTAGCTGCTTATGGACCAAAACCTTAAATGCTAGTTGATTTCCTTTTAATAGTGTTAGTGGAGACCTGTAGGCAGAACTTTCTTGAAAAGCTCACTTCATGTTGATAATGAAAATATGTCTTTCATTCTAAAAATGACTCACTTTCTTGCTAGCACTATAATGAGGACAGACACGTTGTTGAACGCCATAGTCGTGAAACTGGACCAAGGAAAGAATGGCATGGACCTAGTTCTCAAGGAAGTGGGTATCATGACACAAGGAGAATGGGAGATGGCCGTGGAGGAGGTGGCATGATGTCTCCACACACAAGGTACAAAAAATACTACTTCCTCTCACTCCCTCACTGAGCTCTCAAAGCTCTCATTATGCTTAGGAAGCGTAATAGTCTCAGTACAATCAGCATTACTTTCTGTGGAGGACTTGCTGCTGTACAACATAAAATCCATCATTCCATGCCAGCACCTGGCTCCAGAATTCTTATAATGTAGTGGCAGTGCTGTTCAGATACACTTTGTTACTCTATGAAGTGAGTGACTTCTTGTAAAGCCTTGTTGTGCTTTCAAGTCTCTTCTGAGACTTGAGCTAAACAGCTAAGTAATATGAGAAATAATGTTCTTACCTGTATGCCAAGAGCATAGATACTTTTGGTAACACTTTTTTTTAAAACCTTTGTTTCCAGTAACTCTTCACCAATTAATAGAGTTGTACAGATCACAGGGAATTCCATGCAGAGGGGAAGTGGCTCAGGATTTAAGCCGTTTAAAGGTGGACCTCCACGAAGATTCTAAGATCTACAGCTGCTTGGTTTCAAGATAACTTATTGAAATCTCTTGTAAACTTTCTCTGATTAAAAACAGGAAATCTTGTCTGGAAGTCCTGGTTAAATTTTTTTAATTTAACATGATTACTTTCCTCTCAATTTTGGAGGCATTTTAATAGTTACGTTGTAATTTTGGATAGTTTTGTGTATCTTTGATAAGCATTTTCCCTGAGGCACTAGAGCTGTATAAAAACAAATTGGAACCAAAATATTTGTTAATCCTGTACAAAAGAATAGTTTGCAGCTGTGTGCTAGTAGTTTGATTTACCAACATTAGCTCTGTGGTGTCATGCTTTAAAGTTAGCTACTTATCACAACATACACAACTATAACCTCCATTTTGAAGGTTGTCCAGGCTATTATCTCTGCTTTCTAATTTGTAGAGAAATAAGATTGTTCTTTCATTACTGGGTATTATGTAACCTATTTTTGCAGAAGGTACTGTTACATTGAGTGCATTTATGTGTATTCTTGCAAATGTATTCTTTTGAAATAAACCTTCATATTCTGTATAGCTTCTAGTAAGTCCTCTGAAACAGTCTTTGGAGAAGGAAGAGAGTATTAAACTGACATGTTGGTACAGCAAATCAAAAACACTATTGACAAACCCTTCTGAATAGTGTGAGTGCTTAAAGCTCCCAAACCATTCTGTTGCAATGAAGATATTGTCTGGCAAGCTGCAGCTGTATTATATCATGACAATTTGGTTTCTAATTGACTAAAAAAAAAGATTTTACTTTTTTTTAAAAGCATGCCTATTTTTAAATTGAGATTGACTACACTCTCCCTCCTCAGGGATATACGTTTCTTAATAAGGAAGTAAGTAATCATATGAGTCTTTGGAAAGACCTCCCCTACTACTTGGTAGTAGTTCTTCTAGAGACTGCAGCTAAAGAGTGCAGGAGAAGATTAAAGTTACAGGTCTACAAACAAAAATCATGTTTGCTTTAAAGTGCAACTGAAATGTCTGGGTACTCAGATTTCTTCTAAAAGTAAATGGTCGGTCTTGCTCAAATCAGCAGATAAAACTTTTCTGGGGTACATTTTTGACCCAAACCATAGTCAGAAAATACTCTTAAAATACACTCTTCTTACAGTAGCAAAACTTTCACGAAGAGCCTTCACAAATGCAATTAGTAGCACATGATTTAATGAAATTACCAGATAAGAAAATAGAATAGGATCTTTGTATTTCATGCAAACATGTGTTATCATCTTACCAGTATTGTGACTAGGGCAGATGGAGTCCTAGAGGTACTGACTGTTGATTACCTTATTCTGTTGGATTATAAATGGCTTTAAAAATAGTACCATGATTTTCCACATCTGTATAGACAAAGTATAGTAGTTTTACATGAACATCATGTACTTGTGATTGTAAAAAGCTTCTACCTTCATTGGCTCCTTAACTATTATTGAATTGAAAACATAGAAGCACCTTTTGATACCACAAGTTTAGTAACAAAAAATACTGAAACACTTATGGGAGGCCTAAAGAAATATTTATACACTGTTTGCTTTTTGCATATAGCAAAGCTCTACAGAACTTTTTTACCCTTAATATAGCCTGGATCCACTTTATTTTAATCCAGACTACTACAACTGAGTTTTGCTTACAGTGGTTGAGGAGTCCTAAATACAGTGTTGTTCAGGTACACCTACAATTGCTCATTAGTGTGGTCTCAAGCAGGATGTATCTTTTTAAACCTTTTTCTTTTATTAAATGTTGAATGTTTCGAGGCTCAGTCAAGAAAGACTTAACCTATTAGAAACATTAGGTACAAGACTCCTCTGTCACCCAGTCAGCATGAGCATATAGTTACAACCTAGGTGTTTAGCAAGTTAAAAAAAACAATCCACAACACTAAATTGTGTATTTACAAAGCTGAACACTGGATATAAATATCCAGTTTGCAAATACTATTTTACAAACTCATAAGTTTTACTTGAATAAGGGCTGAAAGCTTTTACTGGTCCAGACCATCATTTACAGAATGATCGAATTTAAAGCACCTGGTAGCAAGAACATGCTGATACTGCATGCTGACCTTTGTCGTGCTCAGTTACAGTCTGTTTGCTGTATGGAAAAACTTAAGCATCTGGAATGTTCCAGAGGAATGAAATAGCAGAAAGTGAGTTAAATTAATTTGTTTTCTGATAAGTAACCTTTCAGGAAAGATGGGAGGAGAGAGAGACCTGGTACAATAGTATTTCCTATAATTAATCATTTGTGAATATTCAAAATTGACAAATACTTAAAAGAAATATGCCATACTATCACGTGTGTCAGGACATTTCTCTAATAAGTAACTTATCTTGATGCTTTTAATATGTCTTCTCTCTTGTTCAACTCTTAGTGATTTGAGCTTCTTGGATTTTTTTTCCTAAGATTTTTTTGCAGCAGATTCTAAGAGAAAGTACAAGTTAATAACACATTAGAGTGCATTTAAAAATATGCAATTTGACTGCAATCTGTGCTTCAAGTGACAACATACAAAATAAATATTTACTGTAGGATGAGTTTGCAGTGGCAGATGGATCAAATGAGAAGTATGTAAGTTTATAAACTTAAAAGACAAAGCTACAGGGAGGCACAAAAATAAGTCCATAGATGTGACTATCCTGCCTAAAGTAAATAGGTCTAGATGTGCATTTCAACTGTTAAAGGCATAAATAATGTTTCTTGGCATTCTTTTGCTTAATTAAAAGAAAGTGTGCATATGTAGATATCTCACTTGAAATAAATGAGAATACTGGAACAGGGATGATGGGGATAAATCTAATTGAAAACTAACTGGGAAAAACTTCGAATTTATAAAGTATTTACATCAATTGAAGTCTATCCTTCAAGAGTGATTTTTTTAAAAAAAGATTTCATCCAACCTTTATTATTATGAAAGAGTTTAAATATCTAAATGAAATGTTTATTTCAGTTTGCTCAAACTTATTTACAGATGACAACTTTCGGAAGACTATTAACCAAAATAAATCTCAGCAGGGTAAAGACCTTAAACTATAGAGGCTGTTAATCAGAGACATTTTAAAAGATAACAACTTAGCAATTTTTCTTTTGTCATACAAAAACAACAAAAAGGGGTATTAAAATACAGAATTAGACTTCTCTGAAAAATTAAGTGTTCAAAATTATTTTAACAGTTTACAAGGAAAGTCAATTCCTTCTAGTCTTTAAAAACATTAATACAATATAAACAATTAAGGCTTTTAAAATACAAAACATTCAGTAGTTGAACTTGTAGATGCCATTACAATATTGGGTAATGGTTTAGCATCATAAATAAAAGGATTTCCATCACATACTTTGGTACAAATGATAATGCATGACTAGATTTAATCATGTCATACTTCTAAAATACACTTTTTAAACCTTTAATTTTTCCCCTCTCCTAGCAAACCTACAGTAGCTTATATTAACTTTTCTTTTTTTAATACATATTTCCTGTTAAAACTAGATTTGGAGAACAAGATAAACTTGTTACAGTTTAAAATAAACCGATTAACAGGCTCACAACTGAACTTTTGATTTAATGCAGCTGAGCAATTGCACAATTCTGGTGGGTCTAACCACAGCATTTTTGACATTACTGACCTGCTTCAATACAGAAATCTTTTGAAACTTAACTACCGGTTTTAAATTTCTTTGTAAAAGATGCTGTCAAGACATTTAATATGGCAACAAATATTTATCTTAACACTGGAGAATCATACTTCTGTATGATTCATTTGAATTTCATCAGTTTCAGATGTAGTTAATTTAATAAGCTTACATGTATATTTAAAAGGTGATTATCAAAAGTTGTACAAATAATAGCTATGCATCTGTTCACTTGATAAAAGAATAATCAAAAATTATGAAAACTTTGATAAGAACTTCTTTCATTGAAAGTTGTAATATGAAAGATGAACCAAAATCATGTCATTTAACATGAAAGCTGTATCCCATGGGGGGGGG
>VXAL01006110.1:31746-52712 GCA_013399475.1 Chauna torquata
TTCAATTTGATGCTTGCTCCCTGAGCGAGGAATTAAAAAGAAAGATAAGTAAAAAAAAAAAATCACCCAATATTTACCTGCCTGAAGACGAATGTTTTAGAAGTGTCTAAATATTATATCAAATGGGAATATTTCAAAAACAATAACAAATATTTTTGAATACTGCAACAGACCAAATGAAAAACAGTTTTCTTCCTTTTGCTTATTATCTTATTCATAAGTCAAATAATCTTTTTAAAATAATAAATATTTTTTAAAGCATTCTAATACAAACAACTTCTCACCTATTGTTGTCTATCTCAAAGCCCAAAGTATTATCCTCATCCCTATAACTAGTGTAGAATTACCTTTTACAAATTGGCTAGCAGAGTGTTAATAAGTTTTTGCCTATAGTATGTAACAGCACTGATACTTCCCTAATGTACACCAGGTATTCATAGCGTTGCTGTATGTTCATAATAATTCTATTTCTGATGTTTCAAGAGCATTTAATAGTAAAAAAATATCTGAAACTTACGTTGTTATTGCTAACTTAGTAACAATGCAAAAAATATTACAAAGAAAGTCAGGCTGCAAGGAGTCATTCCCCTCCTTACATGGAACACATTCCTTTGCTATAAATTCAAAAATCTTGGAGTCAATAGAAACACTGGACACAAAAGACAACTATATGTAGATTAGCTGGCCTAACAATCATACTAGTTGGGCACTAGTATGCCCAATGTTTCCAAGGAGTTCTTGCCACTATGCAGCATCTTGTAACAGCAAAAAAATATGCCAAAACAAAGACTCAGGAATTCAGAGTACCAGGCTGTTTCTTCACACTTTCACATAACTCATTTCAGTAACACAGCCCTTTAAAATAAGAAACCCAACAGCAAGGTAAAGATCCTTTGATCTGACACTGCAATGCTACTCTAAACTCAGTATAATTGGGTAAAGTATTGCTAGTGTTAGTAAATCTGGTTTAAAATTGATGTTTCAGATAACAATAAATACTGCAAACTCTTTGTACTATACACTTAAAAACTAGGAAGTTCTGATCATATGCAGAAAGGATGCTATCCAAGTCTACACCTCTCCCATTTCTGTATTGAAATATCCACAAGATAATCCCTTACGGAATTATAGCTAAATACATATAATAGATTTAAAGACAGAAAACATCAATTTCCTCTAAAATAAGCTCACTAGATAGAACGTGGAGAAAACTATAATGCAACTTAAAAAAAAAATCTGCTCAACTCAGCGCCACAAGTAATAAAAATTGCTCAATCATAATCATATAATTGTTATGTGGCACCAATACAGAACACAATTGAGGCTATTTGTTCCTGTCCTAGAAGTTTTACCACTTTGTCTTTTTTGACATGTGTTGCATCTTCAGTTTTCCTAATTGATGGACTTTTCTCCATAACACAGCTACTGCTGACCACTGCTAGAACTCCAAAATAGAAGAAACGCCATTAAAAGTCTGCAGAGCTAGCATTAAATCTAATAAAAGGAAAGAGTAAAGCAGCTGAGAAATCTAAACTCTGACAACAGTGAATGTAGCACTCATGAGTATCCTGGAGTACAAAGATTTATTACAGCTAATCTTGGCTAAAAGTCCAAGTCCATTTCTGACTTCCTTGATAATCAAGGAATATACATAGTCATGTAGCTAATGCAAATAACTAGGAAACAAACTGAAAGGTTGCTCCTAACTTTAAAAAATAGATTCATGAAGAATATTATTAAGGTAGTTTTATTAAGATAGTTTCTTGATATCTCATATGCTGTAACGTATGACACACCAGATATCAACAGAAAAATGAACAATTTGAAAGTGACAACTCCAGAAACTAAAAGTCTGTAGATAACATGGAAATTGAACACTAACTGCAAGTGAGGTCATATTGATTATGAAACAATTCTAACTCATATTCCAAAACTTCTCATTTCAGAGGTCTAAAACTTCTCAAAAAGGAGAAGATTAAAACAATAGTGACTTAGAAGCAGTAAAATATAAGTAAACAACTAACAAATAATACTATTATTCAAATACTTTATTTCCTAGGACTTGAGTTTAGTTTTTACAGTTAAAGTTCAGACAGACTTTTACTTACTACCTTAAGGTAGTCTGTATTAACAATATCACTTAAGGATATTTAACTCATTGAGGTGTTGATTTCATTAAGTAAAAATGATCTCAACAGAACTATATGGTTACAAGTATGAAGTTAATTAAGCACTGACAAACACATCAAATTTTGGCCTTTGATCTACATACTGGGCTGTAGCAGAAGACGAACAGTCCACCCGCTACCAAAAATATTGTACTCAATTCACGATGTCAAAGTGATACTCATTGACCTTATTTAATACGAATAATATTTTGTATTTCAAAGTTGCAATTACAGTACAAAAATGAAGCATTTAGGAATATGATTTCCAGGATTTAAGTACTTTATCTGGAATATCCTCTAAACAAACAAAAAAAATTATATTGTGTCCTTCACTTCTAGGTACAATTTGTACCCAGAAAGTACATTTGTACTTCTATTTAATCTTTTCTTTAAAAAAAACACCTTTTTTTCCCCATCATGAAAGCAACCATAAAAACAATGTATGGCCTTACATGATGAAGTACTACCAACTATCACAAAAGGCAGATTTAGAAAAATAAAGAGAAGTAAAACAATAACTCTTAAAATTGTGACATAAATGACCTTTTTCATCATGGAATATAACAATCATAGTTAATCACAGTTTTGACCAGAAACAAATATATATCTTTTTTTTTAATGGGGGTGGGAGGAAGGGAGTAGAAAGACACTTTTACCAATTTTATTGCTTTAAGAATATCATCGACTTAAATCATAGACGTGGCTCTAAGAAGCTATTAGAAAACTAACTCTTACCTCTTTGTAGAGTTAATCCGTTCTTTATTAGGACTATTCAGAGCTCTAGCTCAGTTTATGAGTAGTTATTCAAAACGCCAGACATATGACAGTCAAGATTAACAGACGGGAGAAAAAAGGACTAGTACTGCCAAATGGGAAAGTGTCCTTCAAATATGAGATAAGAGGTCACTAAACAATAGATTGTTAAGACAAAGTGGTCTCTAACATTTTTGTATGCTACCCATACTTCTATTTTTTTTGCATTTATTAGCATTATTTATAAATGCAAATGTCCATGGACTTAGTCTTGTTTAAAAACAGCTAACTAAAATATAATTTCAGTAGTTATATACAAAGGTAACAACTCATACGTTCAAGAGAAACGTCTAGCTACATGTATGATTTGATACTGTAATTCTAACAAAAAATCTACTTCAAAATATTTATCACCGAAAAGAAGGGAATGATTAAATCTTAGGAGGCAGTTTGACTGTGGCCCTTTCTGCCTAACACTCAAATATGTAGAAGTACATGATCACCTTAGAGGCACAGTTATGTTAGAACAATGTTCCATAATTGATCACAAACTTGCCCAAGCCAGATTTTCCAGCCCATGGAAGAAGGAGTGTCAAAAACATTCAAATTGTCACCTGCTTTTAGCATTCTGCAATGCTCCTTTCACAAGTCTCACCATTTTGTCTTCTGAGTTTCAGAATCTCTTCCCTAACAAAGGGAACCAATATTATAGCTCATCTCTACTTCTCCAGATATTTGGTATTTTGAATACCAGGACGCATCTATGGAGCTACTCACCTTCTGGTCCAAATAGAAGACAAAACTTTATACACTCAGGAACATGAAATTAAATAAATCCATTAACCTTACCCTTGCCAATTACACACTACAAGTAAATTTAAACCACGTAAGAAAATGACAGCATTACACATAACAACAAAAGGAGTTAGTTAACACAGGTAACAAACTGAACATAAAGGGAAGAGCTATGGTAAGATTTAAAATAATAGATCCTCACATTTAAGACACTAATCAATACATTGCAAGTAACATTTGCTATAGACCTTACGCTCACCATAACCCATTCTTGCTTTCTGTCACGGTTTTGGCTGGGACAGAGTTAATCTTCTTTGTAGATAAAAGGCTCATACTGCCCTGCCAGTGAGGAGACTGGGGGTGCACAAGAAGCTGGGAAGACACAGGACCAGGAGAGCTGACCCAAACTGGCCAAAGGGATGTCCCATACCACATGGCACCATGCTGAACAATAAAACCGGGGTGGCTGGCCAGGGCAAAGGCAGGGCTGCTGCTCAGGGACAGGCTGGGCATCGCTCAGTGGATGGTGAGCAATTGCATTGTGCATCACCTGCTTTGTATATTCTTTTATTAGTATTATTACTGTTATTGTATTATTTTCCCTTCCTTTTCTGTCCTATTAAACTGTCCTTATCTCTTCCCACAAGCTTTTACTTTTTTTCTTCCAATTCTCTCCCCCATCCCACTGGGCAGGGGTGGGGAGGGGGAAGGTGAGCAAACGGTTGTGTGGTGCTTAGCTGCCTGCCAGATTAAACCACAATACTTATAATAATAACAAACTAGAATTTATTTCTATTTCAAGACAGGGAAAAAACAAGATTTGCTTTGAAATGCAAATGTGAACCACAAAATTAAAAAACAATAAAAATGTTGAATATACCTTGTATTTGGTCATGGTGCTAAAATGGTTATTCCTGAAGAACACGCAGAGCTCTCCCTCCTGGACAGCTGAAGTCAACTCGCACAGCCCATGGTATGTCAGCTGTGTAGCTGTGTTATTTAGGAATTGCTCAGCTACAAATCCTACAAGAAGCAACACATACTGTTATGTCTATTACATACTTCTAAATATATTAAAAAAACTGGTAATCTTCCCTGCCGCAGTTTATGTCAAATAAAGAAAAATATTTTCTGCTAGTGTCATCACAACAACGAAAGTGAAAACCCTACAAATTTGTTCTTCTGTTTTGTCTTACTAAGGTTGAGTTAAAAGCAAGTTCCACTTCTAGAGTGTGCTCGCTAAAATATTTTACTTACTCTTCTTAAGTAAAACAGGACTTCTTAAGGAGATGTTCCACAACTCTACGCTGCTAACATGCAAAACGTCTTTAATTTAATCTTCGCAAGTAATTGTTGAATGTGATTACATAACAAAAATGTGGGGTTGATGTAACAGGCTGACTGAAAAAAAGGCTTAAAAAGTAAAGCAAGAATACCATGTGCCTAACCATTTACCCCAGCAAATTTCAGTAATCCACATCCCCTTACTTCTGGAGTACCAGCAGAAGTTACATTTCAACAGAGAAAAAGTCACAGAAACACCAGCGGAATTGAAACATGGAAGGAAACTTCTTTCATTTAGTAGAACTCAATACTCAAAGGCAAGAGAAAGCATGCTAGGCTGTAACAATATTCTTAATGAAATCTGTTCTTGAAAAAGACCAGATACAGAATGTCAAAATATCATTTTTTTCACAATTTGAAAAAAAAATAATGATACTATTTTCCCCCAATCTCCTTCCTGCTAAGGTGCTCCCTTACTATCACAAATCTAAGGGAACACATTCAGAGAGGAGAAAATGAGTTGAAAGTTTCAAAACCTAAGCATTGTAAGTAACCCTCTACTGTTTTAGAAATGTTATATCCTCTTCTAGCATCACTGAATTTTTGCTTATCATCATATAGTAAGTATATAATTATATACTAATTATAGGAGATAATATGTAGCCAAGTTGAAATCTCAATGCTGCCCATAATACCTTTTCATAAAACGAAGTTATCTCCATCTTTTTAAAAGGTATATTTCATAGATGAAGAGAATGAGGTTGGATCCTTGTTTTAGAAATTGCATCAGAGAAGTTAAGAAAATGAGCACAGTGCTGTCTGCCTATCTAGGGGAAGTAGACACCATACAGCTCACCACACCTGTATTGCTGCATACCAGGACCCACACAGAAAATGAGAAATTAAGATTTGATAGGGTAGATAATTAGATAAAAATAGAAAAAAGTTACCTACCTTCACTAACCAGTTCACTGTTGTCAGACTGTTTACAAGAAATTATCTTCTCCACTAGCTGATTGTAACTGCAGTTACCAACTGCTTTTACTATGTCAGCAACCTGGAGCAGGAAGGAACACCATACAAAACAGGAAAACTTATCTTTGTGAAGAACAGAACAAAACTATAAGCTGAGAGCTATTATTCATAATAAAATAAAAAAGTTTCCACAAATAGAGGATGTTATCCCCCTAAGAATACCACGCCAAAAAGCTTTACCCAAAATGTTAAACATTTTGCAGTCTCATTTTGGAACTGTAAGATAAAGCTTAACATCAAAAGCTATTGCTAATCTGGAGGGAGGAGAGTATGGGATGCAGTTTGTAACAGTAACATTTTCCATTTCAGCTATTTCTCCATTATGGTGTTTAGAGCTCAAGCTACAGAACTCCCTGAGATTCAGGTAAATACTACTGTCTTGAATCTACTTTACCCACATCAATATTGTTTTCTTTGTAAGCATCATACTTCATTAGAAAAATGGTTACTTCTAAAGCCAAACTTTATAGGATTTCGTTTCATGATTAGCCACACAAAAACTCACTGAAGGTATAGTTAATCTCTGTAAAAAAGCAGCCATCATTTAAGCATCCCACTGGATCTTAACGTAAAGCATCATTAAAAGACATTATTGATTTGCAATTTGAAGAAATTCCAAAATCACCTATGTTTTAGAACTACAGTTACAATTTGTGATCTGCTAAGGTATAAGCCATGTAACACCAAAATCATGCAGCCTTGGACAGTCCATTTGCCTATAATCATCTCTTCTTGATCGGCACCATTATGCTAAATTATAACCAAATTATTCTTCCAGCAAAGAATGATCACCTCCTGGCTCAGTAGGGGGAAAAAAAAATAAGTCCAGGGGGATAAGAGAATAGCAACTTTCATGAACAAGGCACGAGAAAAAAAAAATCTCAATCGTGAACTCCCCAGTTTCACTCTAAGTAAATAGTATCATTTTACTAGTTAAATTACACCTGAATATCATGAAAAATAAGTTATTATACATTTGTGAAAGATGCAGTTCGCCCTAATTGGTTCTAAGGTCCTCAATTCTCAAAAGCTGTTACTGGTTGATGTAAATCAGAAGAAAAAATAGGAAACTAACCTTGCATTCCTTCCAAGTGTCCTCTCATGAGCTTTCAAAAACAACAACATGTACACCATATCTGGCAACTCCCTACATCCCTCAGAACAACTTTCATTTACACTGTCATGATTTCAGTGTAGCAGGTTTTGAATGTTTGCTTCACTAAATATCTAACCTCCGCAAAGTTACTGTACTAAAAAAAAAAAAACACATAAAAGTCTAGATTCACTCCTCTGAAGAAAATCCATTTTTTTCTGACTAGATTTAAAAACATCCACTACCATATTCACTGACTCCAGTTAAAATTCTGAAACATCTCCCCTCCCCCCAACAGAATTTAAGTAACTTATTTTCTGTTTGAACGATGTATGGCGGAAAAAAAAAAGTTACCTGGGGATCCACTAACCATCCATGGTACAAAGGGATATCAAGAAGATCAAATACTATGCATTCAGGTGTGTATTCAAATACTCGTACACCTGTAAACTTCACATTGACATCCAGACCTGTCTGTAACTTATGTAGAATCGCCATTGCATCACTCATATTCTGACAGCAGAAAGAAAAAGAAACAGATGACCAAATAGGGCTTTGTACACTTGGTAATTACTCTTGTAATCTTTCATCACTTAACACTCATCAATTCAACATTTCTAAAAAAATTTAGAAAAGGTGAAATTAGCTAGAGAACTGCTTCAATGCATATTCACATTAGTCATGCCACTGCAAAGTGCACGCTTAAATACAAGACTATCCAACTACATTTTTGTATACAATGCCTATCTGGAAGGAAGCAGTATCGCTGTTTGCATCATCAGTGTATATAAGGTCTCTGGTCACAGACAAAAACACTGTACGTTTGGCAGTATCTAAAAGATGAATTTCACACTCACTATTTATTTAAACTGAAGAAAAAATCCCAAGCCAAACTTGCCACAAGGACACAAAAAAAAGACATAACTTAGAAGTCTTCAGTATTTTCCAAGTGAGAAGAATCCACAAAGAGTATCATCAGAAAGTAATTGCAGCATTTGCAAAATATTCAGGGAAATTGAGGGTATTTTGTTTGGTTGGTTTTGCAACATTTTGTTGCTTAAGAGGAATCCAGGATTGCAACAATTATTAAAAAAGGCACAACAAAAACACAAATGCAGATTAGAAAGGAAGCGGAGACAAAGGATTCACAGACTAAATCCATGGATTGTTAAAGACAGTTGCCTCTGTGTTGTCTTCTTTTAATAAGACCATTAATGGCAAGAACAACAATTAATGGACTCAATAATGGAAGACAAAAAATGTGAGTAAGTGACTATATAGGATGACCAATGAGAAAACTATTAAAGAACTAGGAAAGCTAACAAGGTGTAAGAAAGGTATGTAGAAATGACATTCCATCACTTTAGAAGCAATTTGCTGAATTCCAAGTAACTGGGTCTATTAAACAGTAACATAACCAATACATTAATTTGAACGTTCGTTTCTGCAGCACATGAATGGACAAATTAATAGATTGGTAATTAATAGAGCAAAATGCCAACACAAGCCTGTATATTAGAATGTAAGGCAGACCTTACTATTTTTAAGAAGCTTAAGAAGTCAGTCTGTGCATCTTATACCGTGGTATTGTAAAGAATGTACCAATTGAAACATACAACACTAATTGACTAAATACATTACACGGAGCAGCTACATCATTCAGTACCTCATGATCCAATTCTAAGCACAGATCTGCATCAACTTGAAAGATGAATGCTACCTAGATCTTGGAAAGAGTTCTAGATCTCTTTCCACATGTGACACAATTCTAAAACAAAACCTGTATGTAAGAATTGTGTAAGCAGACATACGTATGTAAAATAGCCTTGCCTACAAATCTTTGCACAGTACTTTACACATGCAACAGCATGGTTTCATTAAGGTACACAGCAAAATTTCACACTTATCAACATCAGCATTTTAGCTGAAGGAATTATGCTACTCCTTTTACTTGTATGCAAGTTTTAATGTATTTTTTTTCCTCACCAAAATTACAGTAGAACAATAAGCTTGTTCTTGAGTAATTTCAATTTAGATGCAACCTCTGAAAACTCCTAAACTTTAAAAAAAACCAGACATACAGCATCTGTACCTGAGAGAGTTTGCTGTGAATATGAGACAGACGTACTGCTTGATGCATTGTTGTGTGAAATTTCTACTACTGGGAAGGCAACAGTTCAGACTACTTTACTATGTGTTGTTTCATCCTTTTGACAACTTCACTATGCCACAAAATTTAGAATTTAGCAAAATTTGTAATTAATTCTCAAGATCAGGCTTAGACTTTTTTTTTTAATTAGTGTTTTTATGATTGTAACAGCAGACAAAGCCACCTTATTTAAGAAGTACATTTCATTAGTAAGGATGAGGTATCAAGTGTAAAAACCTATCAGAGATGTTTTCGAAGAAATAATGCTATCATTTCTATTTTAGCTATTTGCCCTCCCCCTCTTCAAAGTAATGAGCTTTAATAACTGAATAAAAATAAGTGAGGATATAAATACACACTTGTGCATTAAAAATTGAGTTTTTTTTTAAATTCAACTTTCACTCAAATACTTAATTAAATCCCTCAAGTATGTTGTCACTAAGAAAAGTCATAGCTAAAGCATGAATAAGAGTATCATGTAATGATGTTGAAATTATCTTAAAATCTAGCATTACAAATCCAGGTGTCCCAAAAATCTACTTGAATTTCTTCAATGTTGTAAGAAGAAGAAAATACATTGTTTTAGGCAAAGAGTATTAACTGCATGATATGATAACCACAAAATTACGATTAACGCCAAGACTTAGTTCCAGTGCTTCTGAAATGTAATAATTTTATAACACTCAGTTGCCTAATTAGTTTTTTTTTCCCCCTCTCATATGGTATCACTTGTGCATCTATAAGTATATTTGAATGGAATGCAGAATAATCCTAGAACAGGAGGGTTCTTTAAAATTGTACAGTTACATATTTACCAAAAAGATTTGTGACATTTACTTAGTAAACCCATATATTTGAGGACAAGAAAGCCATAAAGGTTGTACTTTAACCAGGTATATAATTTTCTTCAGCCTCCTGTGAGTTGATTATAGCAATAAGCTTTAACAGCATGGCATTTTGTGGAAAAAAATATAGCTAATTCAGTTATCACAAGAGAAATTTCTGTAACTTGACACAAGCCATATTTTGGATGATTCTTAAAAGAATCCATTCAATCTTCATTCTAATTTCAACTATCCCAAGGTACTTCAGTTTTCAACACTGAACATTAGCAAGAAAAGTCGACCTAATAAAGAAAACAAGCTTGAAATACCTTTAATAAATTCAAATCACTGTTTTTCATGAGTAATCAAAAAGAAACAGCTGTGACCACAGACTGAGTTTGAAAAAATTGCTCCAAGATATTATACACTACATGAATATTTTTGGAAACAAATAGCATTATTGTTTTAAATGTAGAAAGCCAGTGGTCAGTGCAAATAATACTGCCTTTTATAACATGGAATCAACCTCTTTTTGTACATCACCACTTAAAAACAGATCTCTTCCTTGTTTAGTCTGTATCATCAGTGAAAGTCTAGCAGAGACCACAGAATGGAGCATGCTGAAGAATGCAAAATAGAAGACTTCAAAAAGCAACCACCCTGTTACACACTTCCATGTGTATTTCCACTTTATTCTTCCTCAATATGAAGATTATTTTGTTACGCTCATTGAAAGCAAAAAAGGTTTGTGTTAACAGATACTGAATTTTTCTTCACTATTGAGAAATACTTATAAATAATACTCTACATCAAGCCTAGAGAAAAGGGGAAAACTACTAACAACAATTTGTATGCTTCTGGTTTTTAACAAATTGATAAACCTTAGGTGAGGAAAAAAAATTTTAGTACCTTCAGACATAAACAATTGTATTTTAGGAGCTGCTTCTTACCTGCTCATAATTTAAACGCTGAATTTCAGATATCTCTTTCGGTTTTGCATCAAGAATATAATCTCCTAAAAAGCAAAAATAAAATTAAGTTTATTCAACGTTTCTATGAACACTTCAGACTGAAGCTAACTGATTATAAATATAACCATTTACGTTTGCTATTAAATTACATGCCATTGTTTTATAGCCTGAATTGTAAGTATAGAGTAAAACAAAAATATTTTTTAAATATTAATATTGTACATTCAGAAGTAAAATTCAAATGGCAAGTCTTGTTACTAAAACAGCATTCCATAATCACGAGTATCATGCCAGTCTCTTACTTATCCAGAAACTTACCTTCCCTCTGTGCCTTGACTTAAAAAATATAGAAAGGTCAAACTGTTCACAATAAGATACATAATTGCGTAACAATTTAAGAAATGCAACCACTCAGCCTGACTGACACTATGAACATTTTGGCATATGTTTCCATACACTCCTAATTCTGAAAGGCTTGTATTCCATCTGTGTCTACACCATAAAGGTTATTAATAAATTAATCAAGACAAGGGTTCAAGATTTACAAAACTTTTAGTGACTAGGCTCCATAATCTGCATCACTCAAAGTATCCAGATTTGATTTCTATGCTTTTCATTTCTATTCCCTTGTTCCATTCCTAAGAGCTACGTTTCTACGCAAAGAAGTTCTACCCAAAGGATTTAATAAAAGTATCATTATAGGTTTCCTAATTTATCACCTCTTAAAATTATTCAAAATGGTTGAAGGGCTTTTCTCTTTTATTCTTTTTAAGCTATAGAAGAACTATTTGGCAACTGCTAATCCTGTTGACTGAATAGGAACCTAAACAATTTGAGAAAGTGATTTTGAAATTCAATGTAATAAGATAATTCCAGAAGGTAATATATGTCTTCAAGACAGAAGACACTTCAAGACACATGTTTAACCAACTGTGATTAGGCAGTAAGTTCAGACAGAATTATTCTCTCAACACAATTAGAAAAAAGTGTTTAGGCACAGGCAATGAGAGTTCTTAAAAGATGTAATTTTTTTTTTTTTTTTTAAGTTACATAATTAACTTTTTTCTGCCACTGGAAGATTCAGCAATATGCTTTTGAGAAGAACAAGCTACATTCTTGACAAAGAAAAAGAAAGAAAATATAGTATGCTTCTTCTCCTGCCTAAGAAAACCAAACCTACTTAGTGTATTAAGCTCAAATGTTTTATATTTGTTAGGCTACAAAGGCAAAGAGCTGTGGTGCATATAGCTTAAGAACTAGGGCAAATGCACTTTTAACATCTGAATCATTCTGGTCTGTTGAAGTTACAGACTTGTCAGATGGAAACAGCTGCAGTTTTGCTGAAGACTGAATCTGGTAATGCAACAGTGACCACAAATGAGAGACCTGAGTCACCATGACAACTAAATTCATTTTTCATGTTATTTTAATCAGGTCAAAGATTAAAGTTACTGCTGACACTTAAAGGCACAACTGACTTGCTCCATTCTCTGGAGAGTAACAAAACAACATTTTAAGAGACGTGAATAAGTTTCAATCTACCAATGCACTGGCGTACTAAGCTGCATCAACTGCATCATTTGGCTAACAACTTAGGAAAGCAGTACAGGAGACTTAAAAACTATTGAGGAAAAACACAAGTTACTGAACACCATGAGTAGTTTTCTTTAAATATGCATTCAAGTAAAGCTGAATAAAAAAATGTTAGTAGATAAATAACAGTCCTCCTATCCTACTACTCACTAATAAGTATGATATGTAATTGAAAACTACCTATGATGAGTAATTACTAACCTAAATATTCCATCAGCTGTTCAGCTGTTATGATTTCCATCATTGGTGGCAGCTTAACCTGTGAAAGTAAAAACATTCTCTTTAAAATTTCAAAACAACACAATTTAGGAAGTATTAATAAGGTATTTCTAGCCTGAAGTCTTCTGATCACATTTGGATCACCGATATGTAAAAGCATTAGCCTCCTATGACATCCACTAAATAACAGCTATGAAAGAAACTAGATGGCACTTCAGTTTTCAGAGAAACCACTTGCACACAGTACTTCCTTTCACTAGCTCTGTGCCTAGTGCTCCCTTCTCCCACCAAAACCTTTCACCAGCATCCCCCTCGACTTCACAGGAGTTCACATTGTTCACCATACTAGGTCAACTGCAAACATCCAAGATGAACAGCCTGAGAATCATAGCCACACCATTAAAAAAAACTACTTCTTTATATCTCTTAACTGGTCTTACCTCAAAAGTTCTTGTGAACAGACAGAAGGCTGTACACAATCTGGTAGCAGCAGCTGCTGGGACAGGGAAGACCAGACTCATGCAGGTCTGAGGAAATGACCTCCCAGCCTCTCATCCCAAGCCCACATTTCAAGGGTTTGGTTTAACTCCATACAGAGGAGACCAAACACACACAACCCAGCGGTGAAGCTTCCATTCTCCCCTGATCCATTCCTGTCACCATCACGTACTACAGCTAACCACCTTGGCAGCAGCCAGGACCAAAAGCTTCTTAGATATTCACCTCCTCCATCCAGCATCCTGGGTAAACACTTCGGCCGCTCACTCCCGTTTACGTACCTCCCTGCAATAGAAGCCCAAGCACAGACACACACACAGCCATGCTTCTGGCAATCTGAAGGAGTAACACAGGTGTCTTCTATCTTACTGTGTTTTTATTTGTTTGTTTTTAACTTTCTCATCAGTTTTTCATCTTCTCATCCTCTCTTCCACATCTTACTATAGAAAGTTAAGAAAGTCTGGTATTTAAGTATTATTTTTGCTGTTGTTTGTTTTTAAATCAAATTCCTTAACACTGATCACCACTCTCCAGAAAGAGGCTGACAGTACTGTCAGGGATCTGAGGAAGGAAGAGAATGAAAGTATGAACACGAAAGGCATTAGAGTTAAAGGATAGGGGGCTATAAATTGTTAGTAATGCAGGAAATTAGTGAAGCAGAAGTTTGTAAGAAAGAAGGCTTAATTAGTTCTGCTACTTGCAAAAAAACTTAAGATGATATGACTTCAACAAGAAATATCAGTCACACATTCATAGGCACATGAATTTTTGAAAACATCTTTTAAATGAGCAACAACTGATTGTAACTTAGAAACTGCCTTAACCTCTTCTCCAAACTTTCCTAAGTTTCACTAATACTATATAGGCTAAAGGTTTCCAGAAGCTTTGATCCTGTTCATAATATTCATATTGAGTATGCACACAAATACAAAGTACTGCGTCATGTAGGTACAGGATTAGAGGTTTAAAAAGCTGATTCTTACACATCCAGTTCTGAACTGGCAGCATTTAAACCTGAGCACCCCCCTGACCCAGCCTGAGCTTGGTCTGGTTCACTACTGCTCCTAAGGCATACCTAGCACAAACCAGCATTACTTGAACTACCTATGCCCAAAATGGTTCTGCGATTACAAACAGTACAATTGTATCAACATCACATGAAGAAAAATTATCATGCTACTTCAACTATTAGCAGGACTAACGTGATGATTCCTTCAGGACCAAAGCTAGCTTTTTTGTTTGTTTAAAAAAACCATATACACCAGCTCAGCCATTATTACTTGGGGATTTCTGCTCTGCACCACTTTTGGGAATCTAGAAGCATGCCTACGTTACAAACAGCAGCTATAAAGCATAATTACTTGGTTTGCCTATATTTAAGCTCTACATATTCATGGAATAAATATATTACTGTTTCAGACCTTACGGATTAAAGGAGGCATTTGTATTATTGGTTAATAAAACTCCATTTTCCCCTCAAACTGTAGTGGTTAGGAAATTTTTTTCTTTTTTTTCTTTTTTTTTTTACTGTTGAACCAAATCAAAGTAATTTTACTCCTATCTGCAGAATCTCCCATAGTCAGATGTTTTAACAAGCTGAATCTCAAAATCAACTGCTTAATTAAATGCTAAACAAAGTTAATGGATTACTTCACAGCATAATTTCAGGGCTTGCATGTTTCACGAGACCTCGATCACACCTTTACAGTGGGCTCATGGGCTTCCAACACAGTCATGAGTACTTCTGAACAGAACTGACTTGGTATATAGAAAACATGACATTTTCTGTTTAGTGTTTCATTGTCAGTGCTTAAGCTACAGGGAACATACAACAAAGATGAAAAATGAGAAGTACCTTAAAACTTAAGGGGGGAGAGAAAAAAATCACATGGAACCACAGTCATTCTCCACATGAATGAACAGAAGAGAACAATGTAAGCAATAGTAGTGAAAGTTGTCATCCACAATTATTTTGAGGGGTAGAAAATTTACCAATATGTTCCCATGCTTTGTTGCTAGATTTTACATTACTTTCACGTTTTAGGAAAAATGCTTTTCCTCAGCTCCCACCTATTTCCAATACCCCTCTATTGCTGTTTCTTTGTCTTTCTCCCTCATCTCTCTTCCTAACCCTTGGTAGTTTTCATTCTACCTTTCCTCCCATTCTCTGGAGTAAGAAACTAAATCTCTCTTACCCAACTACGTGAGGTACAGTTGAGCCAGTTTTGCAAATAAAAAACAGCTGGTAAACAAATTTTCATACTGAACAGTTTGTCTGGCAAAACCTATGCAGTTTCTATGCAATAGGCTACAAACTGCAAAATGAAATAATACTGATTTTAGGTAATTTCAACTGTATTCTCCAACTCTTCAGAAGGGCTTAAAAAGTAAGTTCTGTGCAGGAACTAACACTTCGACAAATACTACGTGTATAGAAAGGGACCACAAATATTTCTAATGGTTTATTATTCATAGTCTCAGAAAGTATTTATTTAAAATATGCAGCTCCTCTGATATCAGTGTTCTGGAAGAGGTAAGGGTAGCTTCAACCTGCCCCAGAAAAGATGACTAATATTTCCTGCAAACACATACCTCTCGCCTTGCAGGAAAAGCTTCATAAACTTATCACGATAGCCTGATAGTATGTGCTGTCGCCTGATAATTTTAACATCTCCCCCTCAAAGAGGTTTCCTTCAGTCCCTTAGAACAGGCTTCCTGTTCTGGAAAATACACAATTATAGGCCCATTGATTTGTAAGCTCAACTCATCTCACAGATGCAGGGAGGAAGGCTGCCAAGGCCTCTGCTGAGCACTCATCAGAAGCTCACTGGCAACTCATCTTCAGAAGCTGAGCGAGTTCATCTGAGCAATCTGTGTAAGTTCTGGCCATAAGAAGGTTTAGCTCAGTAAAAAGAAAAAGTAGAACAAATGTAAAGGGCCAATGCCAGACCTCAAACTAGGCACCACCACTGTAGACTCCAACAAACCAAATGGATATCAGCAGGAGCACACTGTACTCAGTTCCTCTAAAAAACAGCCATTTTTATGAAAACCTAAAACTAAAAATTTATAACTAGAAATTTTTTACTCTACCTGTTCTCTGCACCTCGGTTTGGATATACCTAAGCATAAATGATTATATGACAGTCACTTACATAACTGTCACGGTCATCTAAATAGGTAGTTCATACAGCTCTAAAAGTTACCAAAATTTTTGTAGAACTAGGCACATAGATAACGTCACTCTCAAAACCTTCCGTTTGTTAAGAGGGCTGTGATCTACAAAACTTTTAAAGACAGCATCAATATATACAAGTAGAATTATTCTCCTACATAAAAACCTGTAAGAACATGATACTCCATATGTATTTGCTTTCCAAGACTTTACTAATATTAATGTTATTTATATTTGGATTAAAATATGTTTTCCCTTATGCTTATTTCATGTTCCAAAATTATTTGTATCCTCTGTTCCACGAATATTTCAGATATGTAGTTTCTGTGCAATAAGATAAGGTTCACAGACTTCTTTGGCTACATGACATCACATCCTACCTGAGGAACACAGCAGAATTACATGGCACATTTACTAAGCTTTTAGCATCTCATGTAGCACCATACAGTAGTTCCTCAACCCCACACAAAATTGCAGTTTAATACAATGCCAGAAGTTATCAGAAAGCAATGAGTGGACTACACCTAACAAATATCACAAAAGGTACTTAGAATAGCAAGCTTTGTATTGCTAAGCTCAAATACGTAGTAAGCCACAGTCCTGAAGAAAAACTGTGCAGTCTGCAGGCTTAAGCAAGCTGAAAGACCATATCCAAAGCTGCTCTGTATCAGGAAACCCATGCCTCTGCATACATTTTTCAATGTTTATTTCAATACTCTACTTTTGTTTTCACTTGCATCACAGAAACCTAAATAGCTCTGCGCAACAGCTACTTTCTCAACTTTGTATCATACTGCTTTTGTTTTCTTTTGATTTAGAAGAACATTTCTGTAACACTTCTTTTTAAGAAGAATTCCTCAGCTTTATCTCCTAAAGGCTATACAGGCAGTCTTCAGATACAAAAGAAAAACAATCATTTCCTAATTGTAACATTTGAAAGTACAACTTGTACAATCTGCCACCTCAGAGTTGTATGTCCAGACTCCTTTGAAAGCAGTGGATAGAGAGGTAGCAATTTTACTGCAAGTTTACTTCCAAAAATCTGTTTCCATCAAAAAGGAATTTGAACAGTCCCAACGCATGCTACTATTTCAGAATTTCCAAAAACCCACATGTTGCCAAGCCAGTATCTCACAGATAAGTACATATAGATGCAACACTCTCAAAGAATCAATTATTTTCAAGAAATCTTTACACCTGTAGGACTAAATGAAGATCTTAAATCTAATCTCAAAAATACCTCCCCCAAAGACATAGTAAAAAATGAATAGTGACTAAGAATAGAGAAGAATCTTGCTCATTTAATGAACAAGATCTTCAAAACCACTAGGAAGAAATATTTTGAGTATATGACACACTTAAGATGTAATACATCTTAAGTCTGCCTGTATTTCAGTTATTGCAATCCTTTAAGCAAATTGATAAACTACCTATAGCCTCCACTGAGTCAAGACAGACTATCTCAAAAAACTGTTTTATTTGATGGCAATTGGGACACACAAACAGGAGATCACAAAACTGTTAACAAATTTTAAATGACACTCTAATGCAAGGGTAAGAAGCTTTCATTCTGAAGAGCTGAAACATCTGAAAAAGTGAGTTCTCCTTAATATTTAATAATCTCCTTAGTTTGAGGTTTTTAAGGTATAAACATTTCCATGATGATGGCTTACGTTATCAAGAAACAAATACAACTTTTAGTTCTAAACAAATTGATTACGTGCAACTCACCATAAACAATGTGAATTCAACTTTCACTACTGTGCAAGCATGGCTAGCACATAGTACTGGATCTCAAAATTACCACTCACGTTCTGGAATAAGCAAAGCATATAACTGGACATCCAAAGGGAAGTATTAATGAAAACCTAAAAACTAGCACAGCAACTGTAACTTTTCTCAACTCTGAGCACTTGCATGTATTATCTGAAATTATTTGAGACTGTATTTATCTACAGGGTGACTAAAACGCTCAACCTTGTCATGACAGAGTTCCAAGAATGAAGGTTGGTGGTGGATACAGAGAAGAGGCACCAAAATATAACTGTTTACCTTGCTATCCTCTATTCAAGTTTTATTTCCCCTCCTCCCCCTTCTCGTCTCATTTTTACTCCAGTTTTTTCCCCTGCCATGTAACTCCTTTTCACCTAACACATGCTACAGTATTCTCAGTCCACTTTTGCCTATTTTCAACTCTTGGTCTGCTCCCTCATTCCCAAATTATAATTACCTGACCCAATCTAGTGTTCATCTTGGTTCAGAAGTGAGAAGAATGTGGATGTCCATCCTCAGCCTTGGTATGTAGCTGGCTACTGTCAATGATGTACAGGTGAGCTGCCAATAAGCTTGCCACTCCAAACAGTGCCAACATGGTTCTTGACTATAAACTGGGGAAAAGAAAGGCTAATTTGGAGAGGCGCTAATTAGGAGAATCAATTATAGACAGGGGCAATATACAACCAACTAACAAGAACTAACAGACAAAGTGTCACATATTGGCAGTTTCACCTAAATTAGTGAATTGCTGGCTGTCTGCAAGTCATGTAAATTCTGCTGAGGTTTTATATAAAGAGAGAAAATTGTAGAAAACCCTTTCTGTAATCCTAGCAACAATAAACATAAGGACACTCCAAAGAGGCATTTTGATTTCTATTGACTCTTAAGATTTGATATCACATTAACTCTCACTAACATAACATTCGATCAAAGCAGAACATCAGATAAAATTCTGCAGGGAGGACAGCAGAAGAAAGTAATTATATATTTATGGAAGGAAAGGAAGAATGCTATGGAAAAAAGCCCCTCAAAAACTAAGAACAAACAACAAGGACAGTGCTATCCCATTTATATCCTTTCATTAAATGAACAGTTAAAAAGGTAAATCCTGGAACTAGCCACTTCTTTTAAAACACCACCACAAATAATGATAGCAAACCAGCTCTCCAAGGCTCTGCACTCATCTCTGTATGTTAAAGAGGGAGCATAAGAAGACAGTATTAAATACTGGAGTCTATAAAGACCTTCACACCCTCTTGAGGTAGGCAGAACCCATATAAGACAATAGATTAAAATCACACACAGCTTCCCTGTACTGCTTCCACCAATGTCTAAATATCTACATCACTGAGCCCACAGCTTTCCTCCTGACAGGTGAGCTGTTGTTCTGCCCAGGCAAGTATACAGAGACATTAACTCCAAAAAAAAAAAAAAAAAAAAAAGCCCACAGTCATTCCATCATTAACCTTCTGAAAAATTACCTCCCTTTGAACAAGTTTCTTCTTATAATATCATTTTCATTTTGATCTTTTTCTATATTACCTGTTATACCTGTGAACAGCCTCCTACTCCTCCAATACCAAATTTCTTTCACTCGATACTACAACATTAAGAACTACTCTCATAAAGCTTTCCTGTTCTAAGATTTCATTGTATCATCTCGCCAATCTTTTTGGGTTGAATTACCAGCATTTCTTGAGGACCCCTTCTCCTTGTTTTGCAATGCACACAGCTTACTAGCTTTTCTCTGATATTCCTTTTACACATAAACGTTACATTATGCCATATGTTTGAATTGCCTGTTTTAAATATTTAAAAGTTAAAAGGAGTTATTCTAAGACTACAGGAAGTTGTATCCACGATGGTTATTACAACATTAAAACTTCTAGGTCTCAAAGCAGTACCTGATCACGACCTGATTTACGATCTATGCCATGTAACCATACAAATGTATTCCTATTATTCGTGCAGTTATTTATGCCAATGTGTATTTTGTTAAATGCTGCACACGTTTCATTTCAAAGTTTATCTGTTTTCCCAAAATATTACCTGTTTTCAACGCTATATACAGAAATATTTACTAGAAACCTGAACACGTCCGCAAACAAGACATTGTTCAGTTTAGAAAAGCATCATCTAGACTTCGACTTCTGTATTAAGACGACAAAAAAGTAAGCCTATATACGACAGCGATATCTAAGTAGCGTATTAGCAACAGACAGCAAGTCGTTACTTATTTTCCGAGTTCTCTATGTGAGATATGCGCTTAACAGCAGAAGCAAGTTTGCGCCCGAATCAGCACAGATTTCCGGCGTGTATCATCGGGTTTTGGGCACAGGTACTCCCCGAACGCCTTCACCGCTACACAAAAGGGCTCGTTCCCAGGTCACGGCGCTGCCCGGGCGGCACCGCCGGCCCGGCCCGGCCCGCGATGGCGGCGGGGCCGCCCCGGTGCCCGCACCCACGGTACCTTCCAAGCCAGGAGCAGCACGTTCATGATGGCCAGCAAGGGGCAGGGGCCGTTCTCGTTCTGGGTGATGACGGGCGTGTTCTCCTCCTTCCAGCGGACCCACTTGATGTGGTACACCGACTGGCCCGGGAAGCGCTCCTTGGAGGCGGAGAGAAGCTGAGCG
>VXAL01006112.1:5513-29212 GCA_013399475.1 Chauna torquata
AAGCTTATGTTTGTTTTTAAAAAAATAACCTTTCCAGCCTTAATTTTAATATCGAGGTAGTTTTATTCTCTTGAATATTCAAAGATTCTTAAAAACACACAAATTAAACTGAAAGAGACTACTTCTTAATAACAGTAACAATTCATGTAGTAGCTCTAAGCTCATTTCTATGGTAACCCTAATAAGAACAGGAAAGTTCAGTTATGCCAGTAGTACTAATGAATGTAGACAATATGTGAATTCCAGCTAGAACTGTTTTACTTTATAATGTAGGGACACTTGCATTTTTAAAGTATTCCTTTTATTAAATGCAATAATGGCTTTTGGTGTATTTAATATTGCTTATAGAATGCAACGTGTTTAGCTTAGGAATAGTAATACAAATAGGACATGATGTGTTCTTGAACATGAAGCAAAGGAATGAAAGGAATATTTTGTTTCATCTATATGTTTTAATGTGGGCAAGGGACCACCAATGGTAGATATATAGAAAGCAAGAAAATTTTCATATATATAATTAAAGTACCCAATGGACAATTTTATTCATGCATGTAGGTGTCTAGAGGATTATATACTTTATGTTTCAAAGTTAACCTCACAGATCGCTTCTCTTTTTTGATAGCTTTTTGTCTATTGTTTAGGAAATATCTTACACATCTATATGTACTTACTCATAGACTGTGTGAGTAATCCTTCTGAAGTCAAAGGAGCTATTCATAGGACTAGAATCTCAACTTGTTATATTGCTCAAGCTTTTCTGAAATCAATAGAGCTATGACTGCTTATTTCAACTGAGGATGTAGTTTTACTGAGGACTACTGGGGCATTTATTTTAGGCTGACTTTTTCTGCATTCTTTCCAACCGAAAATTTAGGTTCCTTTCTGAGTGAACCTTTCAAGTGATATGCCTAGCTAGTTGCCACTATATCTTGTCGCAGGACTCGCTCTGCAGTCACTTATAAGAGACACCTCTAAACAACCTCATCCTGCCCAATTTTTGCAGTGTTCACCTTTACACTTTAATTTACTTGTGGGAGACTGACTATATAAAGGACCCAATGAGTCAACTCTCCTTTACAGAGAGTTAATCTTTAATTTCATAAAATTGAGGTTGTAGTTATAATACTGTCACTTCATAAAAATAAGTGATTATTATCTGATTAACTCCTATATTAGCACTGTCAAATCATGTTTATTCACTGGATAGAAAAATGTGAAATTGTACCAGTGGCAGTCTCACTAGTCTATTGGAAAGATTTATTTTGGGGGGTGAGCTAAATAAAGTTGATCTAATACAGATATCTCAAAAAAATATATAGTGCCAAGAGGCTTCTGTGAACAACTATCGTAAGATTAGGGGGCTCATAGTTGTTGAAGGATGGGTATCTTGTGCCACAGGCATCCATCCCAGGAAGTAATCCTAGCTGTCTTGTGTTGATTCTGCTTGTAAATTGTTGTCTTTGGAGTGAATTCACCATGACCTGATTGCAGAGAGTTAACTAGTTTTACTTGGGCCCTGCATGGTTCTGTTGTTCTGTTCCCTTTCAGGAGAAGACATGGCATGTGAGGGCACAGATCTGTTGGAATAGTGTTAGAATACTATGTAGACTTGAGGAAATGAACTATACTAACAAAATTGCCAGAGTTTGGTATTGGGGAGTCAGCAGATTTGGTTCAAAAGAGAGTTCAAGTGTGGTCCAATATACATGCAGTGTGGACAACCAAGGACCCAGGTATCAAAGTGCTACATGACTCAGCTCTCTCTCTGCTTCATATCTGGTGATAGCTTTCATGGTCAGCATTAATCTTTGGGCACATCAGCTGGGCTCCCAAGAGAACGAAGGACCAGCAGATGCAGAATGCACACTTTCTTCCTTTCAGTTTTAGTTCTAGCCAATTCTGAAGGCAAAATGTAAGGGGAAGGTAGAGGCGAGAGGAAGAAAAAAAAAAAAAAAAGCTAAGTTATACATCAAGGGAATACATTCCTTTGAAAACACCACAGACAGACAATAGAAACTTTGAAGCCTGGGATGAATATTTTGTAAGGCAAAAAGCGGTGATCTGGTTTCCTTTGCAGATGTTCCGTTCCATAAGTTTATCAGTTTCATCTTAAAATCATCTTGTCCAAAGGACAATTGAAGAACAGTACATTGCATTACACTTACTCTTGTCTCTGAAAATTGTCCTTTTTTAGAACTCATATAGGTATATCATTTTTTTATATATTGTAGTACCAAATACTTTGGCAGGGTATATATATTTCTTTAAGTTAATACTGAAAAAATCTGTACGGTGGTAGCAGAGTGTTGTCTTTTGGCAGTACCTTTTCTGGTGTCCAAGGTTGGAACAGAAACAAATAAAGCCAAATAATCTATTCAAGGATGTACATCTGAGCTATGAAAATGTGTTCCTAACCCTAGTTGGATGTGGGCCTATTTTTCTTAAACTAAGTACATGTAAACATGTTTTTTTTCAACAAGTAGTTGTAAAAGACACAAGAAATCAGATTGTGTTTGTAGTTAAGGCACACAATTTTAGCTGAGACAAAGCACTTATGATAGCTTCCTAACAGATCAGTCTGTTTCTTCATCCTACAAAAACTGAGAGAATAAAGAAGATACCAGATGATGATAGATTTTGCAAGGAAAATTGTGGGCTACTTCTCCATCTAAAAAGAAAGGCATTTAAATGAGGGAAAGCATAAACTCTGTAGGTGTTTTAATTATATCTAGATATGACCTGGAGAAGAAAATTGTTTTCTATTCTTACTACATAATAACCAAAGTTCCTTTTTATGTTTGCATAGTGTAGTTAGCCTGAAGGATCCCAAAAGGCAATAATCAAAATAAATTGATTTCATTATGTATAATGCTTGTGTGTGTGTGTATAGAAGGAAGTTTGGATGTAGTTATTAGTGATGATAGTACTTTAAAATTCATAGTTGTGGTATTCAGTTCACTAGAATCTGTTATCAAAGTTCAGATTTCTAAGTATTAGAACAAAATGNATTAATTCCTGCTATCTGTCACAGACCTGGTTAAATCTTACCAGTGATCAGGTTAAGCTTTAAAGCTAAAAGGAAGGAAAAAATTAAGATTTTTTAAAGAGAACGAGGGACCTGAACAAAATAAAAAAGACTGCCTGAGGCAACTGGCCACTTGCCAGAGCCTAAGGAGCTGTTAAGCTGTATGGTCTGAGAGGTTTCCATGGGACTAGTTGTAAACATAAGAGCATTAGGAGATTTTTCAGCAAACTACCTGTCAGCAAAAAGCAGCAGATATTGAGAAGGGCAGTCTGCAGTGGGGCCCTGGGAAGAAGCCAGAGAGCTTCTTTTGAATTTCTGAGAAGAAAAGTCATCTGGAGTTGTTTCCAGTGTTAAAGGAAATGGGATGGTGGATATGTTCTTTGTAAATAAAGAGGATTGCACCAAAATAGATTACTCATTTTTGTCTTCTAACAAAAACAAAAGAGCAGGTGTTGAATGTTGGCCCAAAGTGGCAAGACTGTTCTTTACATTTGTGTTTTATCTGTTTGCTGTATTGTGCCTATTTTTTGTCCCCTATTAAAACACAAGCAAAGCCCTGTAAGTGGGTGGATTTGGGAGCAAACAACAAAAATGCTTAGAAACTTGGAAGAACTCTGCTATGAAGAGCAAATGAAAAGGTTTGAAGGTTTACAGTGAGGGCTCTCTGAGGGAAATGCAAATGCTCTTCTTTAGTTCTTCCTCAGCTTTCGTCAGAGTGGGAGCTGGCACAGAGTAGGCATCTTTGGCTCAGGTGACTCACCTGTGACATAGGAAGCATGAAGGAAAACAGAAGTCAGGATTGTCTTTCCTCCAATGAGCAGGGAGGCGACTCAAAGTCCAAGCCTAGAAGCCGGAGTTCTTCTCTCTTTCTCACTATGCTCCTCCTTTTACCTAAAGTTCTGTTTATTTACAGTTAAGTGTTAATCATGTCTTCTAAAAATTATATTAATTTATAGTAACAATACTTGTGATTGCTCGCAATGTGTGGAAGTTTGTAACCAGTCTGTATACAGCTGATGTCAATATTACTTGTGTTCTTTCAAAAAACTTCCAACTGCTCTGTGAAAATACATCAAGTACGTAACTTTTTTCAGAGCTGATTTTTAGATACATTTCTCTGTGTGTGCAACCGAATAGCAGTAAAGAGGGATTAATGTCATGCCTCGCTCTATTCCAAAACGTTTGCATTTCACTTTACCCAACATGGATAGTACATGCCTTCTAAAATAACTACATTGACCTTTTTCTTTCTTACAGTTACTGTTGATAATATATACGATTATTCTTTCCCTCTTTAGTGTCTTCAAAGCATTATTTTTTAAGGTTTCTTATATGTTGATAGCTCCCTGCTAAGGTCTGAGCTTTAATACATTTCAGTGCAAAGGGAATGAAATGATCAATGGAACTGGAAATTAGTTAACTTCACCAGCTTATTTTTTCAGTGCTTGTGCTATTACGTGTTTTACGTTCTCAGCAGAATCTCATCATGGCTGTGAATGTCAGTACGGTTGCTATAACAAACTCTATGGGGAACTTCCGTGCCTTTTGTAGACATGTATACATAGAAACATTGGTGTCATCGCTCTGAGTGAACCATGGCTGTACAGTTCTGGGCATGTTCTAGGCTTCACTCCTTTCTCTGGGAGGGGGGGAAAGTAGGCACATGGTGGCAAAGCAGCCTGTTAATACAAACACTCGAACCTTAGGCTGAAAAGAAATGTCTTTAGAAGAAACCATGGGTGTACAACGCCATATAAAAATGTAGCATATTCTTTCTCAAGGATATAATGATATGATGCTTATCTTTCCTGGAGCTATAGTTTTTATTACTCCAACAGTTTGCAAACAATAGTTGAGAGTTAGTGTAACCTAATATAAACTAAGCTCTTTATATTTATTTTCGACAGGTAATTAATAATTAACATATAACCTTTGGCTTTCCTTTCATCTTTCAGGTATTGACAGAAGTCACACAAAAACATACTATGTGTGGAAAGAATGCTTTGAAATGCAAAATTTAATTAAAATTAATGTAATGTTATTTTAGGACAATTGTGTAGTAGCAAAAGTACTATAGGGAATATGAATATTTGAACGGGTCATTATTTTTATCCAGGCTGTTCAATTTATGCACAAGTCATTTCTGGAAATTAGAATACAGTTTGATTTTTTAGTTGGAATTTATTGAATTGAATGCAGTATTACAGGCAGTTAAATTGTAACATCAGTAAATTACTCTAGACTGCTTTACCAATCAATTAACACGTAATTAATAAAAGTGAAACCACAATAAACCCTGTAGATTGAGCTTTTTTGGCTTTCTGTGCTCCAAACACATTTTGACTCCCAGTTAATTAGACTTATCATATCTAAATAGCTGTAGTTTGTTAATCTTTTATGTTTGTGCAGCCATAGTCAGAAATACTCCTGGAGGAGGCAGGCAGGGAGGCACGTCCCACCCAGAAGTTCGGGTTTGGAAGACTGTTGTTTGCTTACTGATGTTATGGGTGCCCTTGTGCAAATTGCTTGCCTGCCCGGGCCATCAGTTTCCCCATCAGTAGAACAGAGTAGGTTGTACAAGCCTTCTTTACATTCTTTTCATTACAGATGCTGTTGCTGTTATTTGGGGATCCTGTTCTCATGACTGTTTTGGTTTATTCCCCAATAATCCTGTTTGTGCCTAGGCAACTTATTTAGGCATCCACCTGTTTAGGCAAGAAAAGTAAGTGAACCAGACACTGAATTGATCTCTTCATTGTTCTCTGGGTACCTTGCTACTAATCAGAGATACAAACGTTGTGAACTACAGTCTGTTAGTTTAAGGTGTTATATTTATTACATATTTCAATATATGATTACGTACATTACGAAAATATAAAGTATCTCATGTTTTGTATTCAGCTTAACTAAAACCTATCACCCATTTCTTACGATTTTATGCTGAGTATGTTAATGATGTACAATACTGATTTTACTTTTTACCTACCACAATCATTTATGCCTTCACAAAGTCAAAGCAAATTATTTCCAGAATACAGTGGGAGCACATTACAAAAATGCTGTAACAAGGTACGTGACCTAAAAGTATCAGACACACCACATTTTGGCTTAATATCTTAACAGTATCCATTAGTAATATTCCTGAACTTGTCCTCTTTCCCATTCAGATGGAAAGGAAGTCTATGCTGTTAATGTTGTTAATGACTAAATCAACCATGTGTGAAATGTTCAAATTTCACCTCTGGTTAGAGCATTCAGTATACCGTAAGCTCGTGGAAAACAATGAACGTAAATCATTTCTGTAGAAAGGGAGGAAAAGAGGAGCCAGAGAATAATGGACAGTAAATTCCCAGAAACATCCTTGAACAAAACCTAAACTGTTTGTAAGCACCTATAAAGGTAAAGGGAAAGAAAAAAAAATAAAGATTAAAAGCCTGGATTTTTTTCAGGAACAAACTCATATAAAAAAATATATATGTTTTCATCCAAGGTAGGCCTTGCTAGGTCCTTTTGAAAGGAAGGAAAAACATCGCATGTTTGTACAGCTGGTCATCACAAACACTTTTAAAAGTCTATCACATGATAGCTGTGGAGTGGGTGCAAACTGGTCAGAAAGACATACTTAGATGTTCATTGTCAGTAAAATGAGTCATTAAATACAGGTTGACCTCAGAGATTTGTCCTAGCTCTAGAACTTGTCAGTGTTTTTATTAATGACCTGAGTTACAAAGAGAAGATATCTATTAAATTTGCAGATACTAGAAGGTGGGTCACAAGAGTGCTATAGGCAGGATTAGTTCAAAATAACCTTTACAAGTTGGAGAGAATATCTATACTGGTAGATGCAAGCTTTTTTACCTGGTATAAATAATCATCTTCATGAGGAAAAAGCTGACTGTGCTACAATTCTTCAGAACTGATCAATGGTTTGAAAAACTGATCAATGGTTCACAAGCGGAATGTGAGTCAATAGCAACCTAGTTACAAAAAAGAAGTATATTACCAATCTGGTAGAAGTAGCATCTCTAAAGCATCTGATTCTTATGCTCTACTGACTATTAGTGTGGCCTTAACTTGAGGACCATATCCAGTTTTGACACTCCAGTTCAAAAACAGTAGAAAGCATTTGGAAAAATTCAGAGGATAGCAACAGGAAAGTGTGGCTGTCTGTACTTGTACAGTGTAGAAGAACAACATTGAGAGACATGGGAACAGCCTCAAAAGTAGGGAATGGAAAGGTTCATTCACCATGTCAGTCATAGAGAGGGCAAGAAGTGAGGTGCATGTGCTGCAGCAATGAACGTTCAGGTGACACACTGGAAAAAAGAAAAGAAAAAGAAAAATCTGCAATGGTAAAGGTAATGTAGCACTGGAACTGATTGTCTTACAGATTCTGGAGACTCTGTAATTGGAAGATCATTGGAATATTCTAAGAATAAGGTAGGACAGGAATTATATGGCAGATATGTCTTTGGAGGGTGGCTGATGGTCTCCTGAGTTCTTTTTTAACCATATGATCTTATGATTAAAAAAAGCCACTGCATGTTGAAGTCGGGTAATGGCATTTTGTACACAGCAGTGGTATTTTTATTTAGTGTACTTACTATAAGGTAATATGAAATTACAGCAGCATATATCTAATTTCATAAACTATCTCTATGTTTAATTCAAGTAATCTCAAGTTTATGAACTGTTTTTGGATTTTCTTTTTCGGTACTCAGCATGAGTAAACATCTCACAGGTCCTCGAAAGAGAACAACAACAAAACATTGAAAGTGCTCGCAAGTGCTGTAATAGTACCTGCACTTCCTCATTAAAGACTATTTTAAAATGTACTTGAATTTGATGTTCATACTTTCATTGCAAAACCGTGTCCCAAGTGATGATAAAGACAAGTAATTAGTTATAAGTTCAGTTGTTCTTTCATTGAAAAGACTTTCAAGCTTTATTCTTTAGAACTCTGTTATGCGTAAATACAATCTTTGATGTTATTGATGTTGCTTATCATCGTTAATACTTTCAAAATCTCAGATACTAAAATATTAGGGTCAAAACTAGCCCCTTACATTTTACACTACTTAAGCTTATATCCAAATGACTGATTGAGCAACTTTGTGATTTTTTTGTTCACTTTTACTACTAATTGCATGTTCTGGTTTCTTGATTTGAGCTGGACTAATGGTTCTGGACCTGACGACCCTTCCATCATGTAGTTTTACTGGCTTCTGTTTAAAAGTGGCAAGCAAAGCAAGGTAGCTTATTTGGGATTAAAATTGAAAACCCTGTATAGACCAGAAATTGAGCAGGTTTTTTTTGTTTGTTTGTTTTTGTTTTCACATACATCTTTTTGTAATTATTCTGATTCTCCTTCAGCTGAACCAGTTTCACTGATCTTTGAAATACACATACACATTTTTTCACAACAGCACTGTTTAGCACATGTATAGAATTCTTATCAAATGCAGAAAAATACTGCATCTTTGTGAGCTATTATGCTTGCATTTCTGTATCCTATGGCAGATGATTCATCTGTCCTGCAGATGGACAATGTTATATTTCCACTGCTTTCAAAATGGCTTGTTGTTTGCTAACATGAAGCTAACATAATTTAAGCACACTTCCTTCCTTTATATAATTAATAATTCACATATAACATTTGGCTCTTAATATATCTTGAATCATTGATGCAAGTTACATAAAAACATACAACTTGAGAAAAAATGCTTTGAAATACAAAATCTAATCAAAATTAATATTGTGTTAATTTAGGACATTTATGCAGTTGAAATATAGTGTTTGGGACATCATCAGTATTTGAATATGTGATTAGTTTTTCCATGTTTTTTGTGCCTGAAAAGTGGGTTAGTGTATTGGGTAGAAAATTTGGATCAAGTGCGCTGTTACACAAGCTAAATTACAGCCTTATTAAGGTGTGGTAGATTGTTTTACCAATTGAAATGCAAGCAAATAGCAAATGAATAAAACAATTTTTGTTTTTAATTTTTTATTTTATTTTATTTTATTTTTTATGTCTACTTACAAGGCCATTATTAATTGGAGATAATATCATGGCATATAAGCTATTACCAAACACCTTTTTTGACAAAGATATTTATCTACGGTCTGAAAATCTCACTTTTAGTAGAATGTAAGCAGCTTCATTTAGATTAAACTTTTTTGATGGAAGATGCAAGTAAGTATATATTTATAGCATAAAGAGATAGGTGATTTAGTTGTATTACTAGTGAAATAACATATAAAGAAATAGTCTGGCATCCCAGTAGTAAATAGGTTTTCCTAGTAGTTGATACAGTTAAAAATTCACTGTCAATCAGTATAAAGTTCTCATTCATCGCTGAGATTTACAAAGAGTTTATGTCCCTCTATTTTGCTAGCATCTCACTCAGGTCAGTCTGATACCATAATTTTGAACAGTTTCCACTGTCTTTGAAGGATCTTTCTTTAATCCAAATATTTTACAGGATACTATTTCTGCTACCATCTTGAGTGTTGTCTTTAATTTTTCATTGCATCCCAATTGCTAAGCTCTGTAAGTGCCCACTTACTGCTCAATCCTGCAGCATTCCTACATCTAATACAGATATTCATAGTTTATAGAATTTCTCACTCCAAGGGCATGGGAGGTATTGTTGGTTTATTTTGTTTTTATTTCTTTCCTTTCCTTTTTAGATTCTTTCCAACATAAGCTGTAGTATCTAGCAAAATACTAGCTTTGCTTCTCTCCCCATAAAGGATAGAGGCCTCAGGCTACCAGTTGTCTTGCAGCATTTTCATACTATTTTGCTCAGTGTCCTCCAGGTGAGAAAGTAGTGTGTTTACAAGATGTTTCTCTGATCACAAGTTCAGCTCCCTGTAGGCTGAGTCCCTCAATGGGACTTGGTCCTCTGTTAGTTTGGGATGCAACTAATTTCAAAAGCAGTATTTACTGGACTGCTACCCACCAGCTGAAGAGCCTGGTTGAAGCTGCAGTCTATCAAATATATGCCAGTGATACTTGTAAGAAATCAATTACATTTTATACATTTCATATGAAAAACATTTTCTTGGTTCATACATTGATGCCCGTGCTAAAACTTTTCCCTATTTTACTCAGGGCAGTTCTTTTCCCCAGAGTTAATGTTAGGTGCTAGTTTTATTTATTCATCAGTGCCCTCATATGACTGTCATAAAGAAATCAGATACAAAAAAGATTTTTCAAACTACAGGTAATCAGGCTTCTAAATAAAGAACTAGTTATGTGGCATGATGTAGCTTATAATATGGTGAGCAGAAAGTGTATGTCTTTCCCTAGTTTGCCATATAAATGTGGCAGAAATTGGTAATGAGCAAATAAGGAATGTACAGGCAGAACTCCATCTACATTTAATGCTTTTTCTAGTTGTCCTAGGGGGTAGACTGAAGTTTTGAACAGATAAAATTGCTAGAAGGGAAATCATATAGAAGCTATTAACATATTTCCTATTGATCTAGTGGTGTGAAAACTTTGCTCTTTAAATTATGCGAGTTGCTATAATCTACATAATGTTATGCCCCACCACAATATTGTGTATAAGCCTTCTAGCCTTTGAAGGTTAGGATATCCAGCTGCTGCAATATGGTGAAATGTGTGTTGTGGCTTGACATTGTAGCTGCTCTGTACCTACGTCTTCTATGCTTTCCATCAGGTGGGTGTGATCACTTTGAAGAATCCTGTAAAGTTTGTAGTTCACACCTTTCCCAAACACTAATTTTATTTTAAATAGGGAAAAAACATATTCTAATTTTTTTCAGGGCAAAAAAAAATATTTTTATCATCTTTTATTTATAATTGATAGATTTTCACACCTCAAAGTGCCGTAAAATCAGCTTTTGATCTTCCTACTTTCTTAAAACAATTAATCTAGTCATTAAGTGAAGAAAAGGAGAAGGTAAGAAAGTAAAATTGTTTATGAAAGACAGTGAATCAAATGATAACTATTTTTTTTTTTTTTTTTTTAGTCTGGTTAAATTAGAATAATGTTTTGGCTCAGAAAAATTACTGTGACACCACCCGCCATACTCACATAAAAGTTTGTCAAGTGGTGCTTATGTGCTTTTGATAATAATGAACAATTTTCTGAAGTTCTGGAGGGTTTCATTCGCATTCTAGCTGTTAGGAATATTAATACATCTCTTTAATGTACTTGTAGAGTTTCTTCTTCAAGATAAATGTTTGTTGAATCCTAAGTGAAGGTGCCTTTGATGTTGAATGGCTGCCAGTTGTGATAACAATGAAGTAACTTGTGCAAATTCAAATACAATCGTGTCTGGCAGCAGGTCATTGTTATGTGTGTGTGAGGCCGGCATACTTAGTACGAGGTTCTAAAGAGATTGTGTAACTATATACATTTGGACCCAGTGGCTAGATAAGGAAAAAATACATCTTCCTGATGTCTTAGGGAGCTTATAATCATACTTTTTATTCAAAGTGGAAACTCATTATTTAAGGAGTAGCTTTCAGTTTTGATATAGTTTTGTAATTAACAGGAAAAAAAAACACTAAAAAGCAGTGTTAAGAAAAAAAAAATCCACATTTATTTTCTTTCCATGATACTGATATCAAATGTCATTCCCTCAGGAGGAAAAAGCTATGTTGCTGCCTTAGTGTTCAGGCTTAAATGTATGCCATTAATTCTATTACCTTTGAGTGAAGAAAGGCGTGTGCTTTGCCAGAGCATGCACAACGGCTGGATAGCACAGGCAAGCTTTTGGCATGTTCATGTTCTTCTGAAAGAGAAGCAGCAACCTTGAAGGTAAAATAAGCTGAGGATGGTTGTTCTGAGTTTTGTGTGATTAATCAGTTTGACATTTAAGGGAAAAGGCTAGATGTATCTGGGGACATGTATTGTTGTGGTGCTGTGTCACTAACGCTTATGTCTGTACCTTATAGGAGCTCAGTGTTTAGTGCTTCATGGGAGATGCCTTTGGTGGTGTGTTAGGCATGGCTGGGGCTTCTCTGAAGGCTTAGGTGAAGAGTATTCCTGAAAAAAATGCGTTGGCACAATCAAGCAAAGAGCAGTAGGCCACCGACTGACTGCCAGGGAGCCGCAGATGCGGGCTGCGCCCCACAGGAAGGCCAGCCGGGAGCCAGGGGTGACCCCAGCCTGGGCAGGGCCCTCACCCACCTGGCAGTGTTCCACAGCGGCTGAACCTGGCAGGGCGGGCCCGGGTGCTGGAAGTGGGGTCCTTCGATGGCCCCAGCAATGAGCCAGGCCCAGGGACCACCCAGGGAGACCAGACAGGCACAGGGATGGAAACAAGGCTAAAACATGGTCCAAATCCATCCAGCAGGCAGGGGCAGGGCCTTTGAGTGCCCTCAGGGCGCTCACCTGAAGGTTGTTGCTACGATTTTAGACCCAAGGAGGAGTGTAAGTTTTCATCTCTCTCTCTCTCTCTCTCTCTCTTTCAAAAATAATGCTAGCTTTCTCTAGAAATTTTGCTTTATTTTTATCATCATGCCGTAACAACAGTTCTTTCATGTTTAACTGTAAATGAGTTGCACCTAGTATTTTGTTACGCAAATATACAAAGGCACACTTCATCTGCCCTTTATTCAGAGTTTCCAGAAGAAAAAAATTGCTATAGGCAAACTTTTTCATGACAAGCCTCTCCAAGTGATAAACTTGTTCAGTTATACTCATTTTCTTATAGTATTATTCTGCCAGAAAACAAGGGAAGTTTTAATAAGCATATAATTCAATTTATATCTTCCTTCCTTTGTCCTCTTGATTTTGATTATATAGCTGTTACCTTTGATTTTGCCTGTTTTCTTTCCCTCTCACATCACTTAGACCAGTTTCTCCTTTCTGTTATCCATTGTTATTTTTCTTTGATTCTACTTTGCCGTACTTGAATATGCTCTTATGAAATGCATCTCAGCTGGGTTGTTTTTGTTCAAATTGGCACTTCTGAAAGGTTAGGCCTCTGCCTTTTGGCTGTTATACTTGAACTCAATTGTCGAAAGGATTTCTCTAGATTGACAACTTTAGAGAAAGCACTGCTTTTGCCCAAGTACACTGTTGGTACATAATAATCATTAAAGATTAAACTGCCTCTTGAGTGTGAAAATCACCATACAAAAGGTTTAAGAGGACAGAAGGGACAGTGCAACTTGGTCTAGCGAAGGAGGGAGGATGCTGCAGTGTAGTATTAATGTCTTGTGCCAGAAGAGCACTTGCCCCACTTCCCAGGGCCAATGCGGGAAGGGAAATGGGAAACTGAGGACTGTTAACCTTTCTAAATTTGTAGATAAACATTTAGCGCTCTCCTCAGCCACAAGGATCAACTTAAGTGTTGAGTATGGCCACAACAAGTGGTATTTCCAAGTTTCATTTACACTACACAGTTTGGCAGACCATGGATTAGTATCTTCTCTAAGTGTGGTCATGAAAGGAAATACAAACAAATTCCAATAGGAAGGGAGTTTTAGAATAGTGTCCATTATGTTATTTTGTAACAAGGATACGAATAACTTAAAAACATATGATATCTAAAAAGGTATCAGATATCAGTATAGCGCAAACATCATAAAGTATCTGTCAGTGGATCTGCAAAGGATTATACTTTTAATTCTCCAGAAATCTTTCATTTGCTGGAAGCTGTCTGAAATAGAAGGAATCAGATCCCCAGATGGTTATTTACATTTGACATTTTTTTAATTTAAAAATATCTACAAGCAGCATTTTATTAATGTTTTTAATTTAAAAAGTTGTCTCCTCGTTATTGGTGTATAAAACAGAATGTGAAGTAATGCAGGAATTAATAAAGCAAAGTAATACATGGCTTAAATAAGAAAAAGCAGTTGCAATCTCTTCACATGAATTTTGGACATAGCTAGCAAGTTTAGAGTATTTCTTTAAAGTCAATGCATTTTTGGAGGAGTACAGGTGAATGAGAAAATGCAGAAAGCTCTCTTCCCATCATTTTGCTTGATGTTAGGGATAAATTTATAGGTTGTTACTGGTGTATTTTTTGCCCACAGTTACTTGCTTCTGCAGTTTAAGCAGCTTGAATGTATAAATATATCTGTCAATGTGGTATCTCAGTGACTATCCTACACATAGAAAGATTGCATTTGCAAATGTAAGATGCCAGCTGAGGGTGGCAGGATGCTTGCATTGCTTTCTGGAGTAGTGTGCCTCTTTCTGCTAAGGAGCCCAGTGCCTGAAACTTGACTTAGATTCCTGAAGTTAGGTCATAGGAATTTCCCTGTATTACAGAAAGTAGCATAAACTGAGAGTAATGTGATGCAAGTTTCTCACCATAACAGCTTAACTTTGTATCTCTATCTGTATATAAAGATATGGGTATTGTTCTGTATTGTTTTTTTTTTTAAAAAAAAGCCCTTCAGCCCCCAAAAAAGAGAAAAACAAAACAAATCAAAATGCACACAGAGAAAAAGAAAAAAAAAACAAAAACAAAAGCAAAAAAAAAAAAAGAAAGAAAGAAAAAAAAACACAAGAAGAGAGGACTGAGAGGCTGCAAAAATACTGATAATCACCCATAAAACCTTCAGCCTGTGCCTCAGTGGTAAGAACTACTGAAAGAGTTCAGTTCTTGTAGATATTGCCTGACTACTTTAGGTGACATGGTAAATGGAGGACTACACTATTCATTCTTTTACACCTTTACCCTCAGAGCATTCTCTGTTCCATAAGCTTTTTTTTTTTTTTTTCCTTTGAAAAGTGTATTAAGATCCAAAACCAGGTTGTATTCTGAATTTAGTGTCAAGGTTGATTCCATTTCACTGCATGTTATATCCAATAAATATGCAATAGCTTGGGAGAGAGTCAGCTCCCTCTTCATATTAGATTTTAAAGTTGCCATTTGCTGCTTTAACTCTATTAATATTGTTTTCATCTTTCATGTGTGTTCTTATTCTTTTTTAATGAATTTTGGGAGAACAGGTCCAAAACACAACTTTATGTCAGGGCATAAGTTCTGTGGCAAATTCTGCCACTGTAGAATAACAATTATGTTTATCAGTGTAACTTAAAAAAAAAATCTGAGATGTCCTCTTAGTTAAATCATGTCTATCTACAACTATAACCATACACACCCTATACATTTTATGTATTTGACATGATTTCTAGTCTTTATATGGTGAATTTATTTTGTTGTAGGTTATATGAAGAAAACAGGCAATAATGCTCACTGGTCTTGCTTTAACTTTTTTCTTTTCTTTTTGGAGGGGGAAGGGGTTTCTTTAATCGAAAACTTTTATCGGTTGATGCAGAGGTTCAGAATGTTTTTTTTTTTTTTTTAATATTATAGCATTTTTAAAAGAGTGCAAATGAAAGTTACTTGTGCAGCAGTATTACTTCTGGCATGTTTCTTCTAATTTTAACCATTAGAATGAAATCTATGCATATTTGTTACATATTTCACAACTTTCAGGTATTTTGAGGTACTTAACATTTTAAGTTTAGCACTAATTGACATTTTTCTTTTATTACAGGGAAAAAGACTTAATCTGTGTCAGATAGTATTTTGGGTTGTGTCTTTTTAAAAAATGAATATTTTTAGATACATGATCTTGAAACCTTCAAAGCTTGACATCCCTGAAAACTAAAGACCTGTTCATCCTTAAAATGAGAGGTATCAAAGAGAGTAAAGATATTTAGCCACTGTTCCCAGTGAATTTACCTTGTAATCACTGTTCATATCCATTTACTCAGTTCCTTTTATCAATTACCCACAATTGAAACCAAGTTTGTTCAAGATTTTTATAACACAGAAAATTATGTATAATTTATGTATATATATGTGTATAAATTATGTATACTTCTGATCCAAAATTCATTAAAATTTAAATATAAGGTCTTGGTGACTTCAGTGAGAGTTGGATTCTGCCCCACTATCTGGCCCAATGTCCACAACACCTTTCGCACCAATACCAGACATACTTTCACACACAGTACAGACAGTGATAACAACACTATAAAAACAGAACACTGACATCATTGAAAATGATCACATTATTCATTGCTAGGCAGGACACTAACTCTTCAAGTACTCTTTGTACCTGTAAGTGGTGTGTGATTAAGAGCAGTTCTACCCAGCAGATGAGCACTGATATATAAATAACTCTTAAGTTTGGGGCTCATAGGGGGAAGGTTGTTTTTTTCAGGTGATTAGAAAGGCAAAAATGTTTTGTGACCTCATTACAAAATTAACAAAGCATTATATTGCCACCTGGCCATCAAATAAGATGCAATGGTTGTTATTTCCAATGATGTTGTTTTGATTTTTTTTCCTCCAAACTTGTGATTCACTTTTCATATATTATAAAAAGGACATATTTTCCAATGTATTGTAGTTGAAAACTTGCTGATAAATTCTATTTGCTCACAGCTAAATACACACTTTCATTGTTTGCTCATGGAGGGTGACAGTTGCATTTTATACATTGTTTGATTTTTTAGAGCCAGACACCATTTTTTCTCAATACTAGATAAAGCAAAATAATGCAGTTATATTTTCCAGGAGTCAGGCTATGTTCACTCACAGCCAAGATGCTTTGCCAATTCTTTCACATTCACGTGTGCATTCTCACCTTTCCTGCATTCCTCCCTTGCTGGTGTGGCTGTCTGTTGCTGTTGTTCTTTTAGTGGCCATACTATATACTTAGTTAACCTTAATTGCACCAGAATGATTCTGTAATTTATATATTTTTAATTAGTAGTGTCATGAACAGAAATAATTGTCTTCATGTATGAGGCATTTCATGCATTTTGAAACAGAACAACTTGTAGTAACTCTTGTTCTTAGAGACATACACAGTATAGAGATTTAGGTCCACAGTATGTCAGTTTATCCTTGAATATAATTTTATTGTCTCAGAGAAAGCTGAGGATTAATATATCACTGTAAGTCTATATTCTTATGCTGGGAATATTGCTTTTGCTGTTTTCTATGGTTTTTATGATCAAATACATTCTCTAAATATACAAAAAGAATAAGACTGTAATTATGATTTTACTAAAGATAGCCAAAATTCTGGAAGCAAAGCTAACATTTCTTCTTACTACCCAGAAAGAAGAGATACTGCAAATGGTCTGTGCAGGAATTACATTCACTTTGTTCACAGATCTGAGCTCCTTTGTTTTTTGAGGGTTACACAAAGTGAACATATGTGGAATATTGCTACCAGCTTGCATTGTTTGATAAATCCAGACAGGCAGAAGAATGCTGGTGGCAGAAAGTTGAGCATACTGGTATTTCTTCTGGTTAGAACAAAATCTGGAAATTCTACCCCTTTTGAGCAACAAATGCCAGTGAGATTAGGACACACGTTATTGAATTAATGTGTTTCATGTGTTAATTATCAGATGTTAATATTATATGTATTTAGCAATAAATTAAAGGTGCCCATTCTGTGATTTCCATAAATCTTTTGTAGCATACGCATGTAGTAGATATACTAGTAAAGAGATTTCCATTCACAAACAGAGCCAAAAATGTGGTCTGTTTGCACGGAACATCTGATTTGTACTGAGAGGCTTTTATATGCCGGTGGACTATTCCAGCTGTCTTGTAGCTTCCTGCAGCACAATAGCGGCAGGGGTCAGGGTCTGTCGGTTCAGACCTTTGCTGCTCAGCAGATGTGAGCTGCTATCATTGCTCAGGATGTCAGGGCCAGTCTAAACTTCATGGAGTTTCCTGTCACTCTGAATGACCAACTCTGGAATATCACCAATAAGAAGAACTATGACTACATCGAAGAATAGTTTCTGATGTATGACTTCAGAGAATGCTCTCACAAATTTTATGCCTAAGGAAATAGAGGTGATGTGATCTTTCTTTCCTGTCTGTATCCTCCGAAAATTTGTAATCCATTGGCCAATGTGACAAAAAAGGAGAAATCATAAAGATAATTATGTTCTACAAATGTCAGGAAAATCAGTGGCTGGGTAGAGGACAGAGACCCATCCTAGTTCTGTCACTGAGGGAGAGTGGCAAAGAGAACACTAGGGAATTTGATACCCTTACGATTGAAGGAAAGCGAAGAGTCAGCAGACACAATCCACAAATCTAAAGGAAACAAGGCTTCATTAGTTTAATGTAATTTTTGTGTTACACCTTTTGTCGTCTGTCCATGTAGCAGGATCTTAATCAGACAGTATATTGTGTCTTTTGGTAGAATAAATATTCCTGAAAGGGGAGTGTGGAAGATTTTTAGTTAAAGTCAGTCTTACAAGATGCATTGCAATGACTTATCTGTTTATAGTTTTTTCACTTGAAATAAGTAGAGCAGAATGGGATAGAATCATTTCTGGGTTAACACAGGTACTTTCCATTAGTATAAACAAAATTTCTTAATCTGCTTTTAATGGAAATACATGCTATAACCCACATTTCATCACATCATAATGGAGAAATTTTAACCTGGTTTACTTTGGGGCTTCAAATGCTGTGATGTGGTCTTAGCCTGCATTTCCTTGGTGGTCTCAATAGTTGTCCGCTGAAAGGCATTGTCAGCATCAAAGCCTCTACTGCTAGCTTAACTTGCTGCTGCGATTTGCTTGCATATATCAAGGTTCTAGGACATCCTCCTGCTTATTCATCTGGGACATCTCTTATCCTTCTGAAAGATCAGAAGGAGTCTGGACTTAAATCAAATTGCTGAGTAAACTGTCATAATGTATTTGGAAACATTTAAGATGCTATTTAAATTCATCAGGTTTTATTATCCATATATTGTCCAGTGTTTTTCATGAATTTCACCTGTTCTTTTTTAATAGATATGTGATTTAACAGCTTTACATTTTCAATGAAACTCTTTTTCACTGTACGATCTATCGATTTTTTTCTTCCATAAAACATTATAATGATGATTCTATAGATTCAGGAGCATTCAGCTCAACTTTACCCTTAGGAATAAATTCTTGTGAGGAAACGACCAATTTTAACTTGGCTAACTTTCTATGTCAGTAGCTAAATACTATTGGAAAAAGCATAATATTCAAATTTGTATTGGAAATATTATTTGCTAAAAGAGAATAGTAACAACCTTCAGCACATCAGTAGAGCTGAACATTGAAGTGTGAGCATACTCTTGCATTTGTTGATATCTGATGTCTGATGCTCAGCATTGCTGACATCTGGAATATTTCTCAATATGTTTGTATAATGTGTTTCTCTCTCTCTTTCTCTCCGTTATTGATCATACATTCATTTGCCATGCAGACAGATTTTCCTGAGTGTTTGCAGCCTTGGCTTTATTCTATTTTCTTCTCTCAGTGCAGCAATTTTACATTTGTTAAAACTTTCCTCAACAGTAGAAAAGAGTCAAAAGTTCAAGGGCCGCCTGAAGACAACTACCAAATGGAACTGTTGCACACGGATTCATTTGGATTTAAGGGAGACTAACTTTGCATTACTACCCTCTGATCAGATCTTTAAAATAAGAGAGAGAGGTTGTCACAGGTTGACGAAGAAGCTTTATATCTGCCTACAAAAGGCGGGATGAAGGATAAGGAAGCATGATTTAGTACGGGGGGTGGGGGGTGGGGTAGACAAAGAAAGTGTAGATATTCAATAAACAATTCATATCATTCACTTGTGTTGCAATATTGACCTCCCTGATTCACTAAGGAATCTTCTCATCGACTCCTGTGGACACAGACTGTCCTGTCTTTCCTTTGGGATCAGTGCTACAAGAGATACCCGTCTGACTGTTTTTTAATACAGAAATTGCATATATGTTTAGGAAATTGTATTTCCAAAACATTAGTGGAAATTTACATTGTATTAATCTGCTCATTTAAATATTGTAGAGACATTGACCTGCCAATGCTAATTATCTGTATCTTGGCATCCACAGTGAGTATCGAAAAGAGCATTTATAACACTTGGAGTAATGCAGATTTCTATTTATAATTTGTTTGGTTCCTGTTAGGAAGTGTTCTCTGTTCTAATGGCTAGTATAATTTACTTCATACATCTGCAAGTATGCAAAGTAACCCTATTTAATGAAATTTTGCAAGATTTTAGTTTGTTTCACTATGGCTAGTTTTAAGTTGCTCTGAAACTTTAAGGTAGATTTTGCTGACTCAGCTGCTTTATTTTGTTCGACCCCATTACTGAAATCTCATGGGCCAGATAATCTACAAAAGCCCAGCAGCATAGCTACTGTAGCAATAAACACTTAGATTCCCCAGATAGATTTTATTTTAAGTTACTGTGACACACTCTGCTCTTGAATAAATGTTTTTATTTAAAATGTGAAATTTGTACTGAAGTCTTTTATAACAGAATCATTGAATAATCATAAGACAAGGCCCTGAACTAGCAATAGAAAGGTCAAGAGAATGTGGTCAATAATTATGTGATCACATTGCGACTTCAGGCAGCAGGCTTTCTATGTTGCCACTGTTTATCAGGCTTTTTTATGCAATGGACAGAATTGCAGCTGACACAGCGTGTGTGTTAGATCTCTGTCAGGAAGCTTTAACACAGAAATGTATTCCACTAATGCGAAACATAGCACATAAGGAGTCAAAACAGATGAGTTCAGTTTGACCATTGTTGGGTTGGAAGTGGGGACTGCAGCAGCCTTAAGAACAGATTTGAATAGCAAAGACTCCGATTGCTAAATGATTACAATCGTTTACTGCCATAGGCTATAAAAATTAAAAAGGTCTAAGTGCTTTTTTCAGACAGAGATGCAGAGACTAATTTTACATGAATGCATATCCTAACAAGATTAGCTGGCTTATTCAGGCGTATGAATTGCACTTCTGTTCTTCGTGTTAAACAAGCTTGTATCATCAGAGCGACTCGGAGCTTATCATGGTCTCAATCAGGCCTGTGCTTTCACTCTGTTTCCCCCCCAACCAGTCTCACTATTCTAACACTAGATCTCTGAGATTTTTACTTATTTTCACATGGACTTTTGCTATTTGTCCTTAGTTTGAATTCTTAGTTTTCTGTGCTTATGGTTCTTTAATTTTAATGTATGATTTTCTCCTAACAACTCTCCGTATAATACAAAATGATGTCATAGTTTAGTAACACCGTGCTGGCTAAAGAATGGCAAAGATCCACTTTTAACAGCATTTTCTTTGTTTCAGTATATGCTATATTCTTACAACTTCAGTGGTACTATTAGGATAGCCTCTGTTTCTCCAGCAGTTATGCAAGCAACAAAGAATTCTTTTCCTGTCAAGGAATTAAAGATTGAATTTATATATTGACTGATCTATTGATGGTGAAACATTAAAAATATCTAGATTACTGAGAGTATGAAAAAAATCAATTCTTCTGAAATTTCTTCAGCTTCTAAGATCAAACACAGTGTATTTCATTATGTTTTATGAAGCAGTCTGGCTAAAAACCTGCTAAAAGCATTAATACCCTTGTCATTTTAAATGGATCAAAAATTCTGTAATTTATATCAATGTATTTTTAAGGGAGCCAAACGTAATTTTGTTTGGACAAGTTTCTTTTTTCCTGAAGACATTTTTTGAAGATTAAGACTACATTAAAATATTACAGTATGCAGCTAAAATGTTTGTTTTAGTGATACATTTGTGTTACTGGAGCTAATAATGTATCATGGCTTCCACTGAAAATGTTTATTTTCAATTTTTGCAGTTCATACATCACCGTTAAATTTAGAGCTATTACATGTCATCTCACATCATCTCACAGGAGATGGAAAGTTCATATTTTTAACATATCTTGAAAACATCCATTTATTTATTTTTAGTAACTTGATTATTTAAAATAATCCTAAATCAATGAGTATATGGATAACTAGTATTTTTGTGGAATCTCTTTTTTTGTCATTTTGTGTTCTTACCAGCTTGCATATGCTTACTATTCAGTAGTATAATTGAAATAATTAGCAATAACAGTTAGGAATGTGAACTTTCTTATCTAGAAGCTAAGCATGGCTTCACTGAGACAATTGCTTTATATATTTTTAAAAAAGAGTACACTGTTTTCCAAACCACGTGGGTAAACCTGTGTGCAAGGATGTTTGTGTGCCCATGTGGGCGGTTTTCTACCATTATAACACCGTAGGATAAACTATGATGATTTCTCATTTCCTTTTCCTCTTTTTTTTCCTAGAAAAATAACAAATAATTTGCTTACATTATTTAAAATTTCAAGGACTTTAGAAACAAAGGAAAGAATGACAAAGCTTACTAGCCCCAATTTCTATAAAACAGTTCACATGCAAGAAAGTTTCTATGTTGCATGTTCATAATACAGCAATAACTTAGTAAGTTATTAATAATATTTATACTGCATGATATAATATTATTTTTGTATTAGTTTCATCTGATTATATTTAATTGTATTCCTTTGAATACAATGTGAAATATTGAATACCTTGGAAACCTCCTGTTCTTTTGCCCTACTTTTTTTATTGCTGTTGACACAATTCCTCTTTTGGCCAGACTGAAAGTTTAAAACTTGGATCGTGTGCCTTGAAAGAAACAAAGGAAGAAACAAGCTGGCCAGATTGTACAAGAGAAAATATTGAGGCAAATAAGTAAGATAAAAAATTATACATGAGTATTGGAAACAGCATAAAAAATAATAAGAAAAAAGGAGCACAATAACATTTAACAGTCAACATTAAATCTGCCTTAGAAAAAACTACTTCAGAAGGTAGTTCTCAACTAGTAACCTATACAGTGTGATCCTCTCTGTCAATTTGATCTTCAACAGTCAAGAAGTATACTTGTTTATTAGCTGCATGGTGAGGTCTTCTTTGATGCTTGTCATCTTCTACTGCATATGAACCATGAAAAGAAGCAAATTGCAAGTACAGATTTTTCAGATAACAGCCACCTGGTAGCCCATCTGAAAACAGCTTTAGAAACTGGTGAATGCAGCATCCCATCTCATCACAGCTACTCTGACAGGTTTAAGAAGAGGCCAAATGCCTAAACGTATTGACTATACATAATATGAAAAACATATTATAGCCAGCACCAACATCCTAGAGTATGGTACAATACTGCCCTCACTCTGCTCAGGTAAGCTTTATGTATTAGAAAGAAGTTGATCCAATCTGCATTTATGACAGTCTTCCAAATGATCTTCAGAAGCAACCAAACCCCCAAATCCAGATAAGCTAGCCTTAGAGATGACGTGTTGAGTAAGGGATAGTAGTAAAGATGAAGTTTACACCTTTATGGCCTGCTCCATGAAAATATTTTTTCTGTGATCAGCAAAACACAGCTTGTGTTGACTTCATTGCTGAGGTTTTGATGTACAAGTGTCAGCATATCCAAACAATATAACTTGTCTACTACAAAGAAACAGTTGGCAAAACATACTTGTGAGTAGTTTGACATCCCTGTTAGCCATAGCAGCACTTCAGTCTCAGTACGATGATTTGAACACAGGTGTTCAAAGTTCAGATCAGAACAGAAACCTGGCCCCTTGTAGTACTCTTGTAGAAAGTGTAATCCTGCTGTGTGCAGGTGAATGGGCTTTCAAGTATGGTGTCAGGGACAAAGTGATCACAGAAATCTGTTTGTGTCTTGACTAGAATGAAGGTGCTGTTTATCCTTGGACTATGGGAGGGAGACTGGGTAATTCAGAGAACATAAGATGCTGCAAGCCAAATTCTATGCACAAGATGAAAAGTAAGTGCAAGGACAGGGTTTAAAGA
>VXAL01006113.1:8206-22864 GCA_013399475.1 Chauna torquata
AATACATCTTCTCGTGCTTACTTCATAAAGACAGTAACTTGTAGCACATGCCCAGCTTCCTTTAGTAAAAACACAGATAGCCTTTATCTTTGTTTTTTTCCCACCAATCTTTAGTGCAAGGGAAACTAAGAATTTCAAACAAATGCAAAAATCTAACTTCCACAAGACTGAACGTGATGTAACAATATTAAAAAAAGTCTGCAACTTGGAAAGAAATTTTAACACATAGAGAACTTATACATAGGTATTTTTGCTGAGAATTTTTGACAAAAGCAAAAAGCACATCATATATTTAGTTGTACAGTTTCATCCTAAACAGGAAAGGTTTATTTCTTCTCTCTCATTTCTGCTCCTAAATGATGTTTCACAAACAATTCAAGAACCAAAAATTATTGACTGTTCAGTACTGAACACTAATAAAAGTGATGCTGAAGCACTGTAAGATTCCATTATTTATTCAGAAAGAAATCACAATGTGTGCATACAGTCTATTAAACAAGATCAGTTTAACAAACTTTCTTAATGGCTAGAAGCAATCTATAACCTGAAGGAAAAAAAAAAAGAAAACAAGCTACAATCAAATTTGAGCCACCAACACTAAAACAGTGATAGTTCAAATTTACTAAACTGAAATAATTTAATAGGATCAACATGCACCTAGTAAAAATACAGCAATAACTACATTTGATAGAATGGATTAAAAAAAATAAAAGTAAAAAAATTACTGACTACAGAAAAGATCAAAAAAGTCCCACCAGCACCAAATAGCCTGGATAACACTTGCCTATTTTAGCTGTATGGATCGCAATATATTTGTTACAACTGAATATAATAAACTTCTCATTGTGTAATGAAAGCTTACACAGAAGAATCCATAACACAGAAACATTACTTGCAGTATACATCGAATAGACGATATTGTACTTCCAGCATCAAAACAGTTAGAAGTCTAGATATATGACCTGAAGATAATAATTTCCAAAACCAATAACTAGTTAAAAGTAAAAAAGTAAAAGCTCTTCAGGTTCACACAGAACTCCCAAATTAACATCCTAGCTGACTGTAAGCTCTCCATTTGTATCTCAGTGAACAGCTACTCACATAAGCAGTCTCTAAACTTCAGTGAGGTTACTCCTGAAGATAACAGCTCATCAAAGTTCAAAATGTGTATCTTTCCTTAAAACATTCACAGAAAAGTCCAAATGAAGCACCTAGAATCATCAACCTTACTTACAAGTTCGTGATTTTTTCCAGTGTTACCTTTCTCACTTCTAAAAACAGAAGGGACACAAAATTTTAGAAACTGCAAACTACGAGCAATACAATTTCATCAACAATAAGAAATCCAAGGGAAAAAGAGGAAGAAGAAAAAAAAAGGCTTAACAGGATCTAGAATGCCTACCCAAAATAGCTTCCCCCACCCCAAAAAAACACACACATACACACAGATAATTACTGCTTACTGATTTTGGGGGAGGAGCTTATGCCCAGCAGTCACCAAACTAGGGGGGAAAATCGTATAAATACTCAAGGGTGACACCTGAAATCATCAGCTTCTGCTCACTCACCAGTGGCAGAAGAACTCCTCACTAGAGGAGGATTTGCTACTCTACTGCCCTGCATTGGAGCTCCACAACATTTTGGTATGCTATGATTTCATTTCAATTTCATTCTATTTGGGTTTGATGCTAACTTTTACAGGATACCTGTCTTCTGGTCAGGGAGGGAAGAGGGTTGATATTTAAAGGCCAGTAACAGCATTCTTGCTGCCACTGGTGTTATTCGAAAGGCTACAGATAAAAACCTGGTTTCAAGCAAGGCAATGAGAGATTTTAGCCATTGATGCTGAAGGAGCCAGGACTTCATGCTTCATTTGCTATAGCATTAGGCAGAGGCAATAAGGTCACGGCACAGTGACTATGTATGGCCACTGAAGACTTCTTCATTCCAGTTGTGATATATGTGACTCCTGACCTTAGTTTTGGGGTCCTGGTGTAAATTAGGAAAATAATCACTGTTTCTGAACATATTGGTTTTAACCAGGGTGGCACCTACTTAAAATGCCTCTAAGCTCTCTCTTCTATATCTTGTACAGATATACAAAAACTCAATCTTTAGTTAGCAATACTAATTCCCTTCTCCTTAGAGAACTTTTCACAGATGGTGAAAGCAGGAGAAAGTAAGCACAAAAGAATGATGTTTTTTAACACCAATAGCTTAAACTCTTTTATTTATGTAAAAGACACTGATCAACTGCTATTTAAAACAATTTTTTCTCTCCTTTCTAACACAGAACCAACTTGGAAACATGCATTTACAAATATCCTTACTGCTGCTGTTTTGTCTAAACATTGTCCATGGGAGCGATGGATATTTTTCTGAGCGGTACCAGAAACAATCCAGCGTCAAGGGGCCACATTTTCTACCATTCAATGTAAAGAGTCAAGGTAAGTTTACTATTTTTTGATAAACTAACACAATTATTTCTAGTGGGTCAGTATACAAACAAGCTCTCTGTTTATACTATTGGTATTCTACTTTCACTAACAGTCTAGGCTTATTTAAAACAATGTAATCACTGCAGAAAGAATTGGCAGTGGCACTGGTGGTTGCCTCCTACTGATAAAGATGCACACTTGTCAGAAATTTTTTGTTACACAATAATTGCTGAAGGGATACTGAGCAGAAACAAAATCAGAGCTACAGATCTGATCTTCAGTTGTAACACAACTGTGTGCATAATTATGGACAACATCCTAATAATCCAAGTCTTGTGATTCAACACTGGGCTTTCTAGCAGTAGACCTGACATCTACAAAGTTCAGAAAGAACTTTTTATTCATCTGTCATGTTATCTCTACTCAAAACACACCATAATGTGAATTTAAACATACATCAGATACATACTGCCAAATGCAGACCTGTTTAAAGCCTGGAAAGGCAAAATAAGTTATATATATACCTACATAGCTTTTTGCTTTTCCTTAGTGATTTAAGCTTATATTTGGTCAGACATCTCTTATAACAATTCTAGCTTTACTATTAAAAAGTTATCTTCATTTCATAAATCAGTCTTAAAACAGATTGTATAGGCAATATATAATTGCAATGATATACATATACTTTGTGATAACTTATTTCTTTTTCTCCTCTTTGTCCTAACAAATCAAATGGGTGGCTACATTTAAGTGTTTAAAACTACCTGAGTTCTATTTTATTTTTCCATGCTTATGCCAAAGTCTTTTTAAAACTTTAAAAATATATATATGTATATACACCCAAACTTCTGACTTTCTAGGTGCTGGTTATATTTGATGAATAGTCCCCCAAAAGATAATCAGTACTCTCCCTTCAAAATTATCATCATTAAAACTGAGAGCACTGAATATTCTTTGTAAATATCTTTCTCTCTCTCTCTCCTCAAAAGAGCAACACTTCTTTCTTTTGGACATCAACAGGCCATTTAGAATAGCTTTTACTTTTGATGTCTTTCATCTACTTTTAATTGTAATAATCATAGTTGGGCAGAAATGAGGAATCTGAATGAAGGACTCAGAAAACAGGATTTGCAAATAAGCTTCTCCTCACCAGAAAAAGAACATTTTAGGCTATGATTGCATTAGAAAATAGGGCAACACAACAGAAGCAGATCTGGAGACCAGAAGAGTTGCTGCTCAGGACATAGCATTCACATTATCCTCATTTAGGAGGTTTCATTTCACAGTAGCTCGAGTTCGATCCTATGGACAGGACACTCCTGAGTGGCACACATCGAGTCCAAAGATGCAGCCCTGGTCTCACACAAAGTGGCTCCAGTCCATGTGCTCCAAGAATGCTCTGCAGTGAGAACCAAGTGAAAGCAGCATGGCTGGGAAACTTACAACCCAAAACGTTCTTCTGGGCTGTACCAAAATCTTACAGCTTCATCCCTTGCCTTCAGCACAAGGACTTTCCGGAATCCTACCAACACTCTCAGATTGAATCTAGGTACATGCACATGACTAGCTACTCTGAGAACTTACTAGCTGGAGTTCACGGGGTTATAGTTTCATTTCTTCCTTCTCCCGTCAGTAACTTTTCAGTGTTTTTTCCATGACTTTACTCAGTATCATAGTAAGTGAAGAACAACATTTACTTGGTTATCTTCTACCGTACTTCACTTACTTCTATTCTCCTCATAGTGATTTTTTTTAACTCCATAGAAAACACTGGGGGGGGGAAGGAGCAGCACAGACAGGAAATAGGGTGAAAGGTAGAGGAGGAAATGAATTGTCACAAACAAAATTTTCACTTTCTATGCTTATTAACAGAGAATCTAATATGTGTGAAACTTATTCAGAGTAAGAATGATTATATAGACCTGTGAGAAGTGCAAGATGCTGTCTATTTAGGAAAGAGAGCAAAGACTATATACTAGACCTTAAAAGCAGGAATAGCCTACAATTTTACAGACTTAGGATTCCAGTCAAAGTTGTCTGACAAATCTTCATTTTTTGGGAACAAGCATCAAAATAGAGGGCTGAACAACTGTTGCTTTCCTTCAGTCTGGAAAACAAGCACCCTACAGAGGATTTTTAGAAGAGATTTAAGAGGTCTGACTGTGTTACAGAATCATTGTTTCTAATCTGAGATGACAATGGAAGAATTAACCAGTAGACTACAAAACTAAATTAATCTCTCTGACTGTATTTGTCTAGTGAGTTTTTCCTTAAAAAACTAGCTCAAGTAGCACATAGCAACTTTTTCATTATAGTTTACTTCTCATATTTGTTCACCAAACATTGACTTCTAGAGATTTAGTTACCAATAAGTTCTCTTTGTCTTGTATAGCTTTGCCAAAAAGGAGCCTGGAACTAAAGTTTCAGTCTAGGCCTAAACTGGTGACCCAGGACAACATCTGTTAGATGCTATCACACAGTAGCATCTAACAGAATACATGGGATGGAAGTTCTATGTTCACTTCAACAGGTGGCAGGTTGCACATTCTAGTAGATCTGCCCCAACATCAGAGTAACACTGCCTTTGTAATTCTCAGAGTTGTTTTTCTGGTGGGCACAAGCAACTTCATTATTCAGATCCAGTGTAGAATCTGGCTCAGTGTGAGGGCCTGCTGTGCAATAAATGTAGCTACATAGAGATTGTGTACTACAGGCACAGCAAGAACTACACAAAAGGCAAAAACATGAAGTATGAGACATGGACAGTCAAAGGGAGGGAGTAACTTACAGAACATGAAATTGCTTCAATTTAATTGCATACTCTCACTCCTGTGCTAGCATTTAGTCTTTAAATGAACACAGTATCAATGCAGAATCAGTTTTTAATACTTTCAGTCTATCCTCTCTACTCTTACTTTAAAACAAATGAATAAATAAAAATTCCAAAAGTATGATTTTTCCACTACTTGATTAAAAATGCTAGCTCTGTAAGAGACATTCTTGTATAGGTACCTTCCAGCCCCCAAAAGCCAAATAACATTTTCTTTAATTTTAGTTTAGCGGACAAATGCAATATTGGATAAAATTCCAGAAAGTGCTTCTGTTGGCAATTAAAACCTATTAAAGCTTTATCTAATTTGACAAAACTTCTAAAACTGTTGTACAATTTTTTTCTTGACAGCTTACCAGTCAGAATATACTTTTCTTTTTTGTGTGTTTAGTGTTATCATTTTAATTGATTACCTCATTGCTTTGAAATCCTTGTTAAAAGTCCTAGTTGAGAATAATCATAGAATTACGACTGACTATTGAGCAATGCTTTAGCATAACCTGCAGTAAAGGCTTATTAGTTTGTCTTCAAACTTCATATATTCATATATATATGACTACTTTTGATGGTATTTTAATTCGTAAACCAATTTTACATCAAGATGTGTGCCAAGACATATAAAAGAATAGCCAACCACTGCTTCAACATTCCTGGTAAAAACTCTACTTCATTAATATGTTCACTTGTCTCTTACTGCTATCTCTAGACAGTACAATTGCCAGACACTTTAATCTAAAACCAGCACAATTTTGAAACAATATAGCTCCTCATAGAAAACTTCCACAACACCAAACCCTTGCAAAAGATGCTAAAGTCTTTGTCAAGGGCAGCACTCATCACTTTATGAATCTGTTGCATCTAAAACATGCTAAAAAGCAATAAAGAGAAGCATCCTGAAGCTGAAGTCTCAAGCAATTGGCCTCCCCTGCCTGTCCTTCCCCTCCTCCAAAGAAATAAAATTGATTAACAAAACGAGTGTTAACCCACTGCAGAAATTCAACTCACTCTGACTTCTAAAGAACAAAATACCTAGTAGGCCTTGACATAGTTTCTTGAGTTATACTTATGAAAGAGCAGACCTGGCTCAGGTCACTGTCTTCTAGCAAATTACCCACATAAATGCTGGGTTTTGAATATGATGAAGTAGAATTCATGCTGTTGATGTAAAAACCTATTCATATTTTCCCCTGATTTACAACTGGAACAGCATTAGCTCAGGGACTTGCTTAGGTGTTTGTATTGAGTCTTTGATCTGACCCCCCCATGTTCTCTTAACTCTGATGTGACTTAAGAAGGATGAGATAGGAAGGTGTGCAAAATAAAATGATATGTATTTGTGCTGCTTTTATGCGTCAGCAAAAAAGAAAATGCTTGGTAGATAACAATTTCCCTGGCAATACAGGAAGAAGGCAACATTGCAGGTCCAATATCAAACCAAAGTCAAACGTATTACATACATGGCTTTTCTTCTCTATTATTCTTTAAAATACCATATGTACAAGAATCATTTTCTTCCTACTTCTCCATCTTATTTTTAGTTCAAGACTAGCCACAGATTAGATGATAAATTCTTTTTTCCGAAAGACAGCAGAATAGTCAGTGCACACACTTTCGTGTATATACATTGCGCTCTCTTTGTAAGACTGAAATGCAGATTTTAGCTGATCAATTGTTGATCAATTATCAATCTTTTCTAAATAAGCAACAAACAGAATATATTGCCATTAATAAAATCAGAATGCAGGCTCTTCCTGTATCCCTCAGTGTCTGTTTTCTACGTGCCTTCTTAAATTAACATTCATCTTAACTATGGTATTTTGTTCTACAATGCTACGCGTTGCTGCAAAATACTGAAGTAGTCTCACAACATCCATGTTAATCTTCTCTGTAGTATCCTACAAATCAGTATCCCAATTACAACAGGAAGCTAGAAGTTTCCCCAAAGCACACAGAAAACTGAATATCGAGCTTGTTTATTCCTCTGCTTGCCACATTTGGTTAAGTGGCTCCACCTGCTGTTATGATAACTAAGAAAAAAAGATCATTAAAAAAAATGCTGGAATTCTGACTGTAGTAAAGTGAAATATCAGTTATCTTGCCACTTTGTGAAATTATTACAGCTATTAATTTTTTTAAGGTGATAGTACTTGAAAATAACATTCATATGTTTACCAAAAAGAAAAAAACAAACAACAACAAAAAAATTGATGGCCCAGTTTTGGAGATAGTGAGATTTCTGGTCTTTTCTCCTTACTTAAATGTAGCACCAAGTAGTTTCAGAAAAGAAGCTACACTTGTACAGGAAGCATCCTCTGTTTTCATTCATCATCAAGATGTTCTTTAACCCTAAATGTATTCAAGAAAAAAATAAAATTCTAGGGGCTTTGTAGCTCACATCACAATTCCAACACATTTGCACTTGTTACATGTTCATATGAGAGCCCTGAGTCACTTTTGCTGTGAAAGTTGGCTCAGGTTCTGAGTGACCGACTGCAATGTTAGAAACTTAATTTATGTGAGGCCCAAATAAAGTTAATTTTTCACACTCTTCATCACCATGCTACAAGTCTGCAAATCTGGAAGTTCTTTTCCAACCTAAATGACTCTATGAAATGTTATAGCTACCCTGGTTGATCTGGTTTCCTCTCTCACACAGGTGTGCAGATAAGGGGCGAACAAGGACCCCCTGGTCCCCCAGGCCCTATCGGACCAAGAGGACAACCAGGTCCTGCAGGAAAACCAGGGTTTGGAAGTCCTGGTCCCCAAGGTCCCCCTGGTCCCCCAGGACCACCTGGATTCTCTGCTGTTGGAAAGCCGGGCATGCCAGGTCTACCAGGGAAGCCAGGAGAAAGAGGACTAAACGGTGAGAAAGGAGAAGCTGGACCTGTTGGGCTCCCAGGAGCAAGAGGGCCACAAGGACCCCCTGGCATTCCTGGCCCTGCAGGACTGTCTGTCCCTGGCAAGCCAGGCCCACAAGGCCCTCCAGGAGCTCAAGGCCCAAGGGGCCTCCCTGGCGAGAAGGGAGAGCCAGGTATTCCTGGTATAAATGGACAAAAGGGAGAAATTGGGTTTGGTGTTCCAGGCCGCCCAGGTAACAGGGGTCTTCCAGGCCCACAGGGACCTCAAGGCCTTCCCGGTCCTGCTGGGGTAGGGAAGCCTGGAGAAAATGGTCTTCCAGGTCAGCCAGGTATGAAAGGTGACAGAGGTCTACCAGGTGCACGTGGAGCAGCTGGTATCCCAGGTCCACAGGGTCCGCCAGGAGAACCTGGAGAAGCCGGCATCGGCAAACCTGGGCCAATGGGACCACCAGGAGCAGCAGGCATCCCTGGAGCCAAAGGACACCCTGGACCTGCAGGCTTGCCTGGATCCCCAGGTCTTCCAGGATTTGGAAAGCCAGGACTGCCGGGGATGAAAGGACACAGAGGGCCTGAAGGACCTCCTGGCCTTCCAGGACCTAAAGGAGAGCAAGGCTCAGCCGGTGTGTCAGGGGAACCAGGTCCTGCTGGGCCACCAGGGAACATGGGCCCTCAAGGACTCAAAGGTTTGCCCGGTGAGAATGGCCTACCTGGACCCAAAGGTGATATGGGCCCTGCAGGCCCTGCAGGGTTCCCAGGAGCCAAGGGTGAAAGAGGCTTACCAGGATTAGACGGAAAACCAGGATACCCAGGCGAGCAGGGTCTTGCTGGTCCTAAGGGACACCCAGGTCTCCCAGGTCCAAAAGGCGACACCGGCCATGTTGGGCTACCTGGCTTGCCTGGTCCAATGGGCCCACAAGGAATTAAGGGAGTGCCAGGCATCAATGGTGAACCGGGCCCCAGAGGACCTTCAGGAATACCTGGGATTAGAGGCCCCATCGGTCCCCCTGGCATGCCAGGAGCCCCTGGTGCAAAAGGTGAGCCTGGAGCACCAGGACTGCCAGGCCCAGCAGGTATTGCTACGAAAGGCTTAAGTGGACCCATGGGACCACCTGGACCCCCTGGGCCTAAAGGCAACAATGGAGAGCCTGGCTTGCCAGGTCCCCCAGGTCCTCCCGGTCCCCCTGGCCAAGCCGTAATCCCACAGATGCCAGAAGGCTATGTTAAAGCAGGAGAGTCTCGAGAACTATCAGGAATGTCCTTCATAAAAGCAGGAGTAAACCAAGCTCTCACAGGAATGCCGGTGTCTGCCTTCAGTGTCATTCTCTCAAAAGCCTACCCTGGGGCAACAGTCCCTATCAAATTTGACAAAATCTTGTACAACAGGCAGCAACACTATGACCCCAGGACAGGAATCTTCACCTGCAGGATCCCTGGACTGTATTATTTCTCCTATCACGTACATGCAAAAGGAACAAATGTTTGGGTTGCACTCTACAAAAATGGCTCCCCAATCATGTATACATATGATGAATACCAGAAAGGATACCTTGACCAGGCCTCTGGCAGTGCTGTCATCGATCTCATGGAGAATGATCAAGTATGGCTCCAGTTGCCAAATTCAGAATCCAATGGTCTCTATTCCTCTGACTATGTTCACTCTTCTTTCTCAGGTTTCCTATTTGCTCAGATCTAACAACATCCCACTTACACTGTCCTGACACACTCTCCTTCTGGCCATTTTAACTGGGCACTGCTCTGATGTCCTTAGCAGGTCATGCAACTTCAATTTTGCAACAGAAACTGAAGAGGGAGTGAGAAGGCGGAAGACATTGGTTCAAACCTAGTAGAATAATATTGTATGTTTTTAGAAAATTGTCATTGGGAATTTGTCTCAAAACAATGATCATTGTCCAGCTGAATGCAACATTAAAACTTTATGAATTAATATAATGCACCTGTCTCTCTCTCTCCTTTAAAAAAAAGAAAGGGGGCGGCAGGGATCAGAATTTCTAACAATCATTTCTCATAACAAGTAAAGTAGCCATTCCAGGACACTAGATCACACTTTGCTATACTTGACTTAACTGAAGGTATTATTCAAAGAAAACAGTCTCAGATACAACATGGTCTAACAACCAGATATTACACTTCTTCATCATTAGTCTGCTACCTTTCATCTTTAAGCTATCAAACAGGAGTCAAGAAAACTCAACTCTAATATAGTGTATAATATGTCAGAGTTTTAATTTAGTTCAGCTTTTCCTATTAAAGAAAATCTACCTTGGAGAAAGGTAGATGTACAAATTATAACCTGTTACTGAAGATCTAAGTATCATAGCAGGAAAATACAACCAGCTTTGAAGCCTAGAAATCACAGAATGACAGAATGGTTAAGGTTGGAAGAGACCTCTGGAGGCTATCTGGTCCAACCCCCCTGGCTCAAGCAGAGACCCCTAGAGCAGGTTGCCCAGGACCATGCCCATGTGGCTTTTGAAGATCTCCCAAGGAAGGAGACTCCACAGCCTCTCTGGGCAATCTGTTCCAGTGCTCCACCATCCGTACAGTAACATAGTAAAGAAGTGCTTTCTGATGTTCAGATAGAACCTCCTGCAATCCGATTTGTGCCCACTGTCTCTGGTTCTGGCACTGGGCACCATTAAAAAGAGCCTGGCTCCATGTTCTTTGCTCCCTCCCTTCAGATGGGAGTTCAGCTTTGTTTGATGCACATGTTGCGATATGCAGCAAAAAAAAATTGTTAATTAAGAGCTTAAAAAATATTGAACTTTCTGTAAAACTACAATAATCAGTACAGTAAAACAACTATCACCAAATCCAGAAGATAAAGAACATATCTTCACATGCATGCAGAGTCACAAATTCAGAACAGCTTTAGCACTCCTATGCTGGAGACGATCTTTGCACTGTTTTTTCTCTGAACAGTTCATTCCTTTATAATAATCATATTTACCATACCTAAATACACTCATGCGTCTCAAACATTAGATATATTTGTTTGTTATGGCACTATGAAAAGTTAATGGTATAATGTAAGCTAACTCAATAACATTAGTGCTTATAAATTATCAAATCGTAATAGTTTGACCACATATTTCTTCAAGTAACAGTTCCCATTTACATGCTTTAAGTGTCATATACATCCAAAGCTTATCAACTCTTGAACTATTATTTTTAGTGTATTTTTTTAAACAGATGTTTTTAATCACTTGAACTAAAAATAAATAGGCCTATGTTTAAAAGTTTTGTGGTATCATTTTTTCATGAAGGCAAAACTGATACTTGTTATATTGTGTAAATTTGAAAACATCAATTTCCTAAGCACTTTAAAATATCTTGGGATTAACATAAATAGTGAGGGCACCTTTGGCTGATATACCATTAGCAGAACTAAATAATGCTTTGGAAATTGTAAAGACCTCCTAAGAAAGTAACTTTGCAGAATTGTTTTTGCTCCCTTTATTAAGTGCTGTTGGATAATGAAATCTGCGGTTTAGGCTATACTTTGGTAAAATATTAAGATTTTGAGGACAGAAAGTAACATGAGAATTGCTTATTTTAGCAGCCAAGTAGAGTTAGGCAAGTACACAGGTACTACTATTATAAACAGTACACATACATGTTTGTTTGGAAATAATACAGTGGACGGTACCACAGTTTAAAAGTAGCAATCCCATGACAATTTTCTTTCAAACCAAACTAAAGCTCAAGACACTTGACTGAATTGTCTATCCTTATCTTTCCGCCTTCCTGTTTTAGACCAGCTATTAGTTACAGGTCTCCTAAGAAATACCTCTTTTTTCCTACATTCAACCAATTTGGCACTTTTGTTTCGGAAACAAATAGAGGGACTGGGTACTGGAGCTGGAAAATATGACAGTTTCTGGCCAAAGCACATGTTTAAAATTGTTGGAAATGCTTGGTGCTCAGCAACTGTCCTGTGGGTCCAATTAGCCAGTCTTTGCACAAGAAACTGGGCCTAGACAGTATTCTTTAAAAGTATTGGTCACTAATCTTTATCATCCATCCACTTTAAGTCAGGATTTGTGCTTTAACGTCTTTGTTCCTCAAATGAGCGCAAAGGACTTCATATAAGCCTACAACTTCATACCTCGGGCCTGTCTTTTTGAAGGCTTTTCATAATTGTCCAGATCTTAAGCCATTAACAAAACCACTCAGCAATGAAGAGTTGGTGGGGGTTGGTCTCGTCTCCCAAGCAACAAGTGATAATGACAAGAGAAAATGGCCTCAAGTGGCACCAGGGGAGGTTTAAGTTGGATATTAGGAAAAATTTCTTCACTGAAAGGGTTGTGAAGCATTGGAACAGGCTGCCCAGGGAAGTGGTTGAGTCATCATCCCTGGAGGTATTCAAAAGACGCATGGATGTGGTGCTTAGGGACATGGTTTAGTGCTAGGTTAACAGTTGGACTAGATGATCTTAGAGGTCTTTTCCAACCTGAATGACTCTATGATTCTATACCATCAAATTGTGATACAAGCACAGTTTATAGATTTAGGTCTAAATTCATGGCTTAAACACTTTCTCAAAATGCCCTGTAAGATTTTTAATCATTATAAGGAAAGACAAGCTAAATCATATTTATCAGAAGATGTGTGTTTCAAATATGTTAAATCTGTTTAACTGCACTTTACGGTAGAAGGGAAGTCTGTTGAAAAAGAGTTATATCACCTGTGAATGTCAGGCTTTGGAAGAGGTGAACACAATCAGACAATAGTGTGGTTGATGGCCATGCAGCTCAGACAGAACAGTCAAATCACAGCACCCTGAAGTCTGGGCAAACTGGAGATTTCTATAGCACTTTATTACAGAGTTCTTTGCATTTGTCTTGTAGCTCTGCTTTTTAAAAATATATACTTTTAATATCTTCCCCATATGAAGATTCGCTGCCTACCTAAAGATAAAGTTCTTCCAAACAGACCCCGTTTTCCAGATCAGGGGCATTAGAGGAAAGAAAATCCAACTTGAGATTAAAATGAAAATGTAAGAGCCCGTAATAGTACAAAACTCTTTTCCAAAAGCTTCGAAAAAAAGATTTTTGAGACACGTTTCAGTAGTTCTTAAATGGTCAAACACAAAGTACACACACGATCCCTTCTGTATTTACCTGGAAAGCCCAGCACAGATGCTTAACAAATTTATTTGCTTATATCTCTGTTGTCATTTTCACAATTAAGACAAATAACGATCTCTCTTCAGTGGACTACATCAACATTAGGAAACCTAACATTTTAGAGTTTTTGGAGGATTCTTTCTTTTTGGACAGAAAAGCATCTCTCCTTTTTGTTTGTTGTATCTGAAGTTGCATATAAAGGATATAATGCAGACATCACAGACATCTAGATCAATTATCTTCCACCAAGACAAAAGGGTTATATCGTAAGCTTGTGATCAAAAACCTGTGTGTACGTGTGTATATGTTTGGGGAGAGGATGGAGTATTTCATAAAGATCCAAAATTTTCCTCCCCAAAATAACACCTCTCATACACGAGCATGCCACTTCAGAATATTGATCAATTACATAAAAAAAAAAAAAAAGCAAGTTGTTAAAAAACAGGTTTTAAGTCTAGTACTTTCTTTCTTTACTTTTTTTTTATTTTCTAAAATAATGGCAAATTTCTCAGATGCATCCTTGAAACCTGAGAGCATAACCCATCAAGCCTTTTTATGGGCAATTTATGAAGGCTTGGTTGCTATATTGGGCATGATTTTTTTGGTTTCCAAAATGAAATCTAGTCTTATGAACGAATTGAAACCATTACAACGGTATGATTCTCACTACATTACCACAGATGCTACAGTTATCAGTAGTGTCAAGGAAATGATGGGGAAAGACAATCATGCAAGAGAGAAAGCAGTCTTTACGAGAAGACATTTTAAAAAATTCTACTTTAAGAAGTTATAATAACACCTTCCTCTTGCAAACACTATCATTTTTTCTGTCAAAATCACCAAATCTGAAATTTTTACATATTTACACAATGTAAATTACATTGCCACATGACATTTCCTTTAAAATTGCTCTTTGCTATTGTCTACAGCAAGAATAGAACATACACTACATGAAACACATATAAAGTAATGTTAATCACCTTAAAGATGCAAAATACTCCAGTAATAAGTTAAAGATTTACAAAAAGGATCGAGTAATTTAAGGCTAACTCAATTATCAATCACAGATGCAAAAATTAAGAAATGATGACTATGAAAACAAAAATGTCTGTGTTCACTGCTACCTGATGTCATGCTTTTCCAATAGTATTTTTTAATAGATTGCCTGAAATTTTTGGACTTCACAAAGGAAGGTCCGAATAACATAAGAATGTTTTGGAACTCTCTTAGGTTCCCTCTGCAAGCCTCAGTTCTTCACTTCTTTATGAATAAGTACAAGAAGTGTTTTAATACCCTCCATAAGCTGAGAGTCAGGACATTCACAGCTATCCAAACGAGCTATCCAAAACAAAAAAAAAAAAAAAATGTGGGCAATAATCTAAGGA
>VXAL01006113.1:22936-33295 GCA_013399475.1 Chauna torquata
AAAAAAAAAAAAAATGTGGGCAATTATCTAAGGCAATTACCATGGCTAAGACAATGAAAAGCAAAAATCCACCAGACACGTGACTAATGATCAAAGAAATCAGGTGATAAAGACAAGGGACATTGATAAACAAGGGCATACTGACAGCAAACCAGAGACAAAGTGACTTGCAAACACAAATTTCAAAAAAATAAAATGGTCAGTCGTTCTGCTCCATCACTGACAATGGCACCACTAAGATGGCATTTCAACTTGGGAACTTTATGTCTCCCAAGCTGATTACTTAATAAGTTTGCCTTAGAAAATTTACCTTGACTAACTGTAATAAGCACTGTTTTTCTCTAAAGGGTTAAAGCCTCTGCAAGGCACTGAGGGCATGGAGTTAAGTCAAGAGAATGTTTTTTGGGCCAGGCTCTGAGCTAAGAAAGAGCATGGGGCTTCCTCGTATGTAGTTGGGCTGGAGCCAGCTTTAAGAGTTTCCTCAGGAAGCTCTGTTAAGCTTGCACTTGAGGGGAGAAAAAACAACAACAACAACAAAAAACACACACCTCTCTCTGGCATGAACTTATGACGGAAAATTAGTACCATTGTTCCGATTTCACAGAGGAGGGACCTGAAGCAAAGACATATTCAGATATTCTACGGGAATATCACAGGTAAGCGATACAGGAAGAAATAATATCTAACTCCCTGTTCAGTGCTTCATCCACCAGACAATGTTATTAAATGGAAAATAAGACCATATAAGGCCTTTCAAAATGATGTATGACAGAGGGTAGCACTTTCATATATTAAAATATTTAAGTAGTGTACAATCTGCATTGTTTTACTTCTGATTTTACAAAGCTCTATCCTCCCCCCCCCAATTATGCTTATCAGTTACTACCTTGTCTTATATTTTACTGCTGTTGTGCATGTGCCTCGTGACTTTTTTTTAATTTAATACATCCAATTCTCTGTTAAGTACCTATTCTGATAGGAGTTGGAAAGCATTAAGTCGTGTCACACATCAGCTTGTATGTAGATTCCATACTTACATATACAAATAGGTACACGAGGTAGGTATACATGTAAATGTACACATGTACACACAAGCAGACACATAAAAATGAAATCAATTATATTATATGATTTTAAAGATCAGGCTTTAAATTGTTTGATCTAATTCATTCCCAAAGAACTTTTAAAAATTATTCTTTTTTTTTTTTCTTCAAACCAAACTATGCATTATACACATCTTTTAAAACAAACAATTTTCAGGACTTGAAAAAATAAAAATAAAAAAAATGCCAAAAATTAGTTACACTTTATTAGAATTGGTTTAATGTCAGCAGAAAACAAAGAATACATTTATTTCATGTATGAATGAGTTCTCAGAGGAATTTTTAACGACCAAATACACTCTAAGCTTCAATGGAAACACAGTAGCAGCAACAAACAAAAATATTTTAGGACTACCTAGCTGTCTTTTACAACATACATTCTGACACCAGCTTCTATTTTTGTTTGGAACCTCTCTGAGACAATTTTTTCAACTACGTTTGAAACAAGATGATAAATCTGACTGCTTCACCAAGCAGTATAACTCTGGTGAACAAAAACTAAGTTTTAAGAAAGTCTAAACTACACCTGTGCCTAATGAACGTTGTGTCAGAGGTAATTCTATCAGTAATATTGTCAGCAAAATGATAGAGTTCTGAACTAAGCTGCTTATAATCTTAAAATCTTTTTACAAAAAAGTTAAAAAAGTTAAAAATAATCTCTATTAATTGTGCATACGTGGTTAACCTTTAGTCTCAACTTATTATTTACTCAGAAGTTAAGTCTGTGAAAGGAGGAAAAGCATTTCTAGCGGAAGGGTATCCTAGATGTTTTCCAATTCTAATTTATATTACAGTAGTATCAGGTTGACTTTGGGTGAAGGAAAGCTATTATTAAAAAAACAAACAGAAAAACAAAACAAAACCGTAATTTCTAGTAAATTTGTAACAGAATAACAGAATTTCATAAAGATCTAAAAAAATAGGATGACAATCTCACTTTTGTCTCAACTTACTACATAAGGAATTCTAATCAAAACTAAATGGCTAAAGAAAATTTATCAAAAAATTATCAAATTTATCAAATATTAGTTTTTTTTTCCTCCAGCGCATTTCTGATTTTTTTTTTTTATAAATACAAGAATACCAGGAATAGAATCAAACTACAGTCCAAGGATGCCCACATTACTGTACTAATCAACTATTTTTCCTCTAAATTCACTGAAGTAGTACATCACAAGTGTTATTAAAGAAGAAAAAAAAATCAAAACAGCTCCAGCTAACCTAAATAGCAATGATAACAGGATAAAAGTGTAAATATATAACCACTTACTTATAAGCTTGAAAAGTAAAAGCTCTGAGTAACCTACAATGTACCTGCAAATGTATTTGTTCTGGCAAGCACACGTAATATTTTTTGCTATTATAGTAAGCTTTCAGTGAACCTACTTACCTTTAAAAGCTGTTATTTTATAATTATGCTGTATAGCAGCCACCATGTCCTTCCAGAAGTCATATTTTTTCTGACCATCATGCTGTAAGTGTCAAAGGAATCTAGTCACTATATCAAGTATCAGCCATTTCAAGCTTTCATACTGAAACAATGACAGGAATGCCATTAATTAATAAAAGTATTTTGAAAATGGAGCAGAGCAGTCCTAGCCAGTAGGATTCACGACTCAGAACCCAGCTCGACTGTGAACTCTGGGTAACGGCAGACAGGGGTCATCTCCCTGCTTCTGAAGGATGTGGAGTAGGTAGGGGGTCAAAGGGGAAAGGAGAAAGGATTCGTATTTCTAAGGATGTCTAAAACCTTACAGCAAAGAGGGGCATTAGATAGAACAGCAACTTAATGAATGAGCCATCCTGCTGACTTGTTGGAAAAATAAATGCCTAGAGCTGCAGGTATTGTACTTAATTAGCAGGTTGACATTATCTACAGTCTGGCACTCACATCATCTTTCACCATTACAATTGGCAAAAACCTTCGCTATAACTTAGAGGCAATATTCTGCCAATAACTCCACCCCAAACACCATCTAAAATGCTTATGCAGAAACCAGGCTCATCAGCACTATGCTACATTGTGCTCTGAAAGCTGCCAAACCCTTGCTCTGGCAGAGAGAGAGGGAAAAGCGATCTGTGATGTGAGCAGTCTCTCGCTGTTCCTAGAAAGCTGCCCAGGCGCAGAAGTGCTCCCGCTGACCTCAGCTGCCCTTCCAGTGTCTCACCAACAGAGAGAAACAGCTTCTCAACCAGCTGAGAGTGCTCTGGGACTCAAACACTACAAACTTTAGGAGCACTGTGTTAAACACAGGTGCAAGTATGCAGCCAGGCACATTACAGGGCAGAGGATTAGTACACTGAGCCTGTAAGAGATGCTCAGTTAGAAGGTACAGGGCAGCAGTAAAGCAGGTGGCATAGTTTGTACGAGTTTGTACACCATGGAAAGTAGTTTGTAGTGTTGTTACAGGCTTTCCGCACCTACTTTAGCATAAGTTTCAATGTAACTGTTGACAGATTTTATGGCATTGCCCTCTGTGTCCTACAGCTGTCAGTCCAGCTCTGCACGAGCTGAATAATGACCCACTTTGTAACCAGAAGGCATTTTCTAGAGATGGAAACATTTAAGAGACTGAAAATAAACTTAACATTTCCAGTCAAAGACATGTAGTTTATTCATAGTGAACTACAATTTCCGGCCTAATATGTCATGGAGCCTTACAGAGGAATGGTCTGCAACCAGCAGGTTGCACAAACAAGGGCTTTCGTGCATCACTGACAAGCACTACGGTAGTCTGCTTATGACCCGCCAGCTTTAGACGTTAAGAACAGGAAAAATAGTGCTGTTGTTTTCAAAACTGTTTCAGTTTTGTTTTTTTTTTTTAAATCCATTCTTCTAGCAAACTACTCTAGAAATATATGAAAAGGACAGATATAGAGAAAAGGTCCTGTGTATGTCAAATTTCAGTTGGCTCCTAACCAAGGTCATTATTCAAAGCTACCTGTCTGGTGGTGATAGCACTAGCCAATACTAGCACCAGCCTTTGGACAGATTCAATTGTCAGGTCCCCTTATGCTTCCTGTGGCTGACTTGTGCCTTGTCTTTTGTTTTGTTGATGTTGTTTTTTTGTTTGCTTGTTTCTTTTAAAAATTGGTGCAACAAGCTAACAGTTCCTCAAAGTGTTGTTCTGAGGACAAGTGGATACTCGTTTGAAAGCAGGTATGCTTCCTTCAAAACAGTTGGCGTTGGAGAAGACTAAAATGACTGTCAATCCAGCCCCTCGCAAATCCACAGGTACTGCACATAAGACATAAAAGAAAGCTGACCAATTCCGAGAAAACCATGAGCACGCCCATGCAGTCCACCATGACTTGGGTATTTCATTAGCTGAAGTATCAGATGAAAGATTTTGTGTAAAGCGTCAATGTAAAGATCCAAAACACCAAGAAACTCCTCTCATTTGCCTGAAAATACGCCTAAGTTCTGGCTGTGGACACATCAAAAGCAGATTCATCCATAACCATGTAGCACACCCCAGCATCCAACTCCTGTCTAAACCCATTTTGAATTGAAACCTAGAAGTTCTCCCATCTGTTTCCAGTAGGAAACTCTCCAGATCCTAGAACGTTTTCTGGAAATGGTAAGAAAAATAGCCTTTACTAATACAGGTTCCCAGAACAGGAAACAGAAGCCTCCACTTCCTTTTAGAAATGCGAAGGAATTAAAATGGAATTGTTTCTACCCCTTAGAAAAATAGCTTAATAGCAGCATGCGTCCAGGGTATGAGTGCCTGAGAGGCCTACCACCTCCTGCCTTGCATCTTTATCACCTGGCTGATGGTAACATCCCAGGAAATTGCTGTAGACCTCCTGTTGAAACTGGGCCAATATGCAGTAAAATATTCAAGAAACTGATAAAGAGAACGCTTGACCTATTTCTGGTAGCTCTCTGGAGAAACAGGACATGGGTTTAATTCTCTCTGGCTGAAGATAGTGCTGATCCAGCATCAGTGCTCCAGCTTGTAAACTAGTAACTGAACATGTAAGCATATTACACATGCAGCGACATGCTTTAGCACCACCCTTTCTCAACAAATAAGTGACTTGTGCCAAGTGTAAATTAACTGTAAAATAAAGGAACGCAACACAGATGTCACATCTGAGAGAGGGTTCTAAGCTGTGAACGGTAAGGGAAGGAGATTAATCGGGCACAAAATTAAGAGTCTTATGATGCACCTGTTCTCAGAGTTTGCCAACAAGCTAGCTTTAGGTAACTCTACATGCAGCACTTGGATTTAAGCAGCAACCTGTTCAGCATGCTATTTTGGAGTGAAGCCTAAAATATCAGGTTAGGTGATACCCAAAGGGATCACAGATACCCAATCTCACAGCTCTGATTCCCAGTCTGCAGACAAAGTTTGGTGTTTGCAACTTTTAGTGCTGCAGTACCTTGGTATCATCAGACAGAGGATTATATCAGTACTTCATCGACAGATATTTACTCTACAAGAGCCCTCTCCTACACTCAGCTCTCCCCAAGTTAAAGTTTCAAGCCTTCTTTAACACAACTGAATCTACTGCCATCAAACATCAAAGGTAGGATTTAGGATATACTGCATACCTAAAAAGCACTGAAAAAGGTTGAAGCAACTGCACTTTCCACCTTGCAAATTTAACTTATCTCTTAGAGGAGGGAAATAAAAACTAAAAAACCATAGTACTCCATAGGTTTATTTACATCTATGTACACAGATCAATATATTTAGGACACAAAAACAAGTTTAAGAAGAATGGAATTAAGCTTTCAACTCTAACATTTCTTGCAAATTAGCAAACCATGTTATTCATTAGATTTAATTCAAGTATCATCAAGTACAATTAAAAGAGATTTTAAGAACAATATTCTGCATATCACAGAATGAACTTAAAAGAAAAGTACTCATTTATTCTTATCCTAGTTATTTCTGCCCTCTGGTGGAAGTACATTTATTTTAACCATGCCAAGTAGGTCACAGGTAACTTGGGAGACAACTTTAATACAGTGTAAGTCTGGCATGAAAAATTCCAAACAAGAAAAAAAGCTAAAGACCTTATCTTTATTGAATATGTTACTTGCATGCATTATTGAATGCATACAACAAGCTAGGCAGGGAAAGAGAAAGATAATGGAATATTTAGTTTCAAACAGTCCAGTTCTTACCTGATCTAAACTGTCCACAACCCTTGCACACAGGAGGGCTCCTGGTAGGTCAAAGTAATTATCATACAAATAGTATTTAGCTGAAAAAAAACAACAAAAAAAACCCTCTCTGCTATTTAAATCCATATTGTATGGTTTAATCACAAATGAAAAATACATTTAAATAACATTATAAGCTCCTAGTTGGATTTTACTGGTAATAAACATCATCTGCATCCCAACTTAAGCATACATGTCAGCTTTTATTCCTACTTCTGATTCTCAATAATTGGCAGCTGACAGTTATTAACTTACACCAAAGGCAGTGAGATTTTAAAAATACATTTTAAGGTTCTAAAAGTTACCTTTGAAGAGATGGGGAAGAATCTCCACACTTTCACCTAGGCCTCCAGTAATAGCACTGATGGCAATGAGTCAACAATTAAGAAAAGCTTAAGATTTGCCAAATATATCCTAAATGAGATTGAGACTACCAACCTAACTACTTCATCAAGAAACAATGTGCCCATCTCTATAACCAAAATATGCCTGTATTGTCAGCTCTTTTGTTATTTGTCTTATCACTGGTGACCTAAATTTAAGTTCACCTAAATTTAAGTATCAGAAGTGAAAAATATAAAAAACAACCCTCACCCAAAACACCTATTCCAGTAATTCTCAGCTCAAGTATTTTTAAATACTTGTAGTATAAACTAACACTATGAAGGTGCCAGAACAATTTCAAAGACCAGGACATTCTAAGGTATAGCTACCTGAGCGGGAAAGCATTCCACTGACTGTACTAAAATGCTTCCATTCCCTTCTTCCATAAATCTCTAGGATCTCTTCAGATGTCATGCTCCTAGTGCCATGGCTTGCCCTATGTGATGCATTAGGGAGAGAGAAAAAAAAAAGGTTTAAAACAGTCAGAGTACTTCTAGNCTTTCAACTCTAACATTTCTTGCAAATTAGCAAACCATGTTATTCATTAGATTTAATTCAAGTATCATCAAGTACAATTAAAAGAGATTTTAAGAACAATATTCTGCATATCACAGAATGAACTTAAAAGAAAAGTACTCATTTATTCTTATCCTAGTTATTTCTGCCCTCTGGTGGAAGTACATTTATTTTAACCATGCCAAGTAGGTCACAGGTAACTTGGGAGACAACTTTAATACAGTGTAAGTCTGGCATGAAAAATTCCAAACAAGAAAAAAAGCTAAAGACCTTATCTTTATTGAATATGTTACTTGCATGCATTATTGAATGCATACAACAAGCTAGGCAGGGAAAGAGAAAGATAATGGAATATTTAGTTTCAAACAGTCCAGTTCTTACCTGATCTAAACTGTCCACAACCCTTGCACACAGGAGGGCTCCTGGTAGGTCAAAGTAATTATCATACAAATAGTATTTAGCTGAAAAAAAACAACAAAAAAAACCCTCTCTGCTATTTAAATCCATATTGTATGGTTTAATCACAAATGAAAAATACATTTAAATAACATTATAAGCTCCTAGTTGGATTTTACTGGTAATAAACATCATCTGCATCCCAACTTAAGCATACATGTCAGCTTTTATTCCTACTTCTGATTCTCAATAATTGGCAGCTGACAGTTATTAACTTACACCAAAGGCAGTGAGATTTTAAAAATACATTTTAAGGTTCTAAAAGTTACCTTTGAAGAGATGGGGAAGAATCTCCACACTTTCACCTAGGCCTCCAGTAATAGCACTGATGGCAATGAGTCAACAATTAAGAAAAGCTTAAGATTTGCCAAATATATCCTAAATGAGATTGAGACTACCAACCTAACTACTTCATCAAGAAACAATGTGCCCATCTCTATAACCAAAATATGCCTGTATTGTCAGCTCTTTTGTTATTTGTCTTATCACTGGTGACCTAAATTTAAGTTCACCTAAATTTAAGTATCAGAAGTGAAAAATATAAAAAACAACCCTCACCCAAAACACCTATTCCAGTAATTCTCAGCTCAAGTATTTTTAAATACTTGTAGTATAAACTAACACTATGAAGGTGCCAGAACAATTTCAAAGACCAGGACATTCTAAGGTATAGCTACCTGAGCGGGAAAGCATTCCACTGACTGTACTAAAATGCTTCCATTCCCTTCTTCCATAAATCTCTAGGATCTCTTCAGATGTCATGCTCCTAGTGCCATGGCTTGCCCTATGTGATGCATTAGGGAGAGAGAAAAAAAAAAGGTTTAAAACAGTCAGAGTACTTCTAGTGCACAGTAATGAATTGCAACTGAATACTGGGGTGCATGTGACTTGATCTTCACTTCAGATGTAACTCGAGTTACCAGTTAGAAGTTTCTTAGGACCTAAGTTTTTATCATATACATTACAATCCTCAATAGAGGCCCTACTTCACAAAGGTCTGGTTGGCTGAGGGCATGGCTGCTGCGCCTCACCTCCTAACACAATCACTCTGTGTTGCTCGAATGTTCTCAATTGTGTGAGGACATTATACTTGAACTATCAATATACACTGCACAATAAAACACAGAGCAGAAAGCCTATACACCATTCTGAAGCCTGGTAATATTCACAGAATGCAGGGCAGGACTATGAAAAAAATGCTAGCTTGAGCATGAAAGCAGCTATGTTAAACAGAAGTATGCATGAGCCTTTCCAGGAATTAAAAATCAACCAGCTGGACCATCAACCTGTGCTCCAAAAGAACGTACAGATCCCAGTTTTGAAGGAAATGATGGAAATGCTACGATAAGTAATCCTGTACCACTCCACCTTTTACTGTGGTATATCCTCTGGTCATGAATCCTACATTCAGTTCCTTGAAATTCATGGGGCTACGTGAATTTCTGAATACATAGCACAGACTCACGGATATTTCTTCCCTTATTTCATAGAATGGTTTGGATTGGAACAAACCTTTAAAGATCATCTAATTCCAACCATCCCTNAGGGTCTCTTAAGTATTAAACTACATAGATTTTTATTTTAGAAAAAAATAAGAGGGGAAATAGGACTGGGTTTGACATACTCTAGATATATTTACTTTTCAAATTTATGATTTAAAATAGCAGTCTTATGTTTCAGGAAAAAAAAAAGAAGGAAAGAGGAACTAAAGATGTACTGAAATGATGACTCATGGAAAATTTAGCTTTTAAGAAGAAAAAAAGCCAGAATTTTGAAAGTGAATGTGTCAGTTTTTGTGTTTAATTTACTTCAGGCTATTTAAGCTATATGTTGCAAACCTGCAAGAATTCTGAATATGTATGGTACGAAGATAATAGTGCTGTCATTAACATCAGTCATCAGCACTGACTGAGTCAGGTTACTCAGAATTCAAACAAAAACCTTACCCTGGATCTCAGCAGAATTGGACAGAGTACATTGGTAGCCACTGAAAAGGTGAATTTAGTTTCAAGATCAGTATGCACTCAGAGTCTTAAGAGTTTATTAAAAATGATATAGTCTCTCTAGCAGCTAACATGGACATATTATGAAAATACTAAGTATATTACATTAAGAGAAACAGAGCATCAAGCTACCCAAGAGTATTTAAATTTTTGCATTTATTTTACATAAGTGAATGTATGCTGAAATCAGTATTTTAAATGATTGATAAAATTGAGAGCTGATTTTCAGAAACAGGACAAAACGTTGGTGTTTAACAATAAAAGTGTATAGTCACTAGTACCTCAAAACTGTTCCATCTTCTGCAAGTTTCAGGAAGTTTCCATCTTCAAGGTCCAACACCAAGCCTTTACAACTAAAAATAATTGTATTTTAAGAAAGAAACAAGCAGTGAATGCTTTCAGAGGAAAGCCTCTCTATATCAGAACAGTGAAATGCAGTTACAGAAGCTATACAACAATGATACTTAAAAGCAGCAAAAAATTACAACCTTTCAAGTACTTCCGTCTTTGAACAATGATCTATATATGCAAATACATATCATTACAGTGAGGGCTGGATTTCACTTACATAGCAAATTCCTACTAAATAAATCCGGTTCATTGTTCCATGAGTTCAGCGTGACTATTCATATAGATACGGCTGGAGGATTAAGGTCTGAACATATACAACTAAGAAATGTGACATTTAAGCCACTTCTCCTATTAAAGAAATATATAT